>JAODUH010071961.1:0-16283 GCA_027564835.1 Typhlichthys subterraneus
ATAAAAATGGAGATATATAAATATACAGACAACATTTTTACAATAGACATACAGAACATAACGTGTCAAAGGCCCAATTTGTGGTTTTAGCTCACGCCTGATCTGTTGTTGATAGATACATTTAGATGGGGCTAATTCATATTTTTATGTGGACTACAGCCCCCATAAAATGGGTCTGGCAATGTCCCTGGTAGTTAGCCAAATGTTTATTAGCTGGATTAATCAAAAGGTGCACCTTGGGGCACTAATAGTACATTTTTGATCCAATAGCTATGATTAGCCTATGTGGAGAAGTTGCAGTAAAAAGGCTACATTTAATGTTACGCACACTACATACACGTGCAGTCGTGCTTTGCACGTACTGTACATACAATTAAGTAAGTACATTCAGTTAAGAAGCTATATTCAGTAGCTTGCAAAGTATTTGGAAGTACAGTACATAGGGGGATTATGTTTTATTTAAGTGGGATAACATTATATTATTCCCAAATGTTTATTTTGGTATTCTGTAAAGATACTGCCACAAAATCAAGGACACAATTATATTGAATATATTTTACAAATAACTTTATTTGAAATATTCATGACTGCATAGTAATTATTACAGTGCACCAGAAATTATAAGCAGTGTTACAGGCCCATGTGCCGTCCATACACGGTTTGGTTTCTACGTGCTCAGTTACCATAGATGGTAGCACATAGGTACATTTCACAATTGCAGTTGAAATAAGAATTGTGTTGAGTATTTGCATAATTACAATAACATTTTGGGTTATTTGCTTGCAGAAAAAACATTATTATTCAAAAAGATTAGTTATTGAGCTTGTTATTTAAGTTATTTAATTTGTCATGGGGCGTTGTAATGGCTTATATAAAACCTCCCATAGCAGATTTAGCCTTGGTATGCTGTTTTATGGTTTGGATGTTTCATGCCAAGACAAAGTCCAGGGACGTCTGTCTCATATGTCCATCACTTTAAATTGCAATGTCGTAATTGTTTAAATATCTGTTATCATTGTTTAGCAAGCATAACTAAAGCACCCTAGGAGAAGTATGACTATAGGAAATAGTGTAAAAAGCACTGCATATAGCTGGCAGTGAAGATCTCTATTTATTATGAACATTCATTGTGGTTTGCAATGGTATACAACTTCAATTATCATACATTCTGCCAACCTATTCTTGTTGACGGGATGTAATATGAAGGAGAGAGAGGTGCACAAAAACTGAACCTGATAGCTGGAGCCTCGTCTTTATGATAAAGTGGGATATGGGATCACATGGGGAAGGGGGAACATATCTTTGTTTATCATGTATTTGTAACTCAATTAAACAAAGACTTCACTTGATAATCCCCTTGCTTGTTTCAATGTTCAAATCAAGAGATTTCAACTGAAACATAACCAGATGAACCCACAAATTGACCCGAGCAAAAACAACTGTTAGGAATTCATCTAATTAAACATGGTTTCTCTTTGTCTTTCATCATAACAATCAAACCTCCAATAATTCACAGTATATAAAAAGTCAGTTGCATCATGCTGAGAAAGACAACAGACAACAGTAATAGTATTTATTTTCTTCTGCCTTAAAAATACTGTATGCAGCTGCATTGCCATCACAAGCATATTGTTTTGCTTGGTTAAAGCAACATTCATCCATCCGTTCTCTTAGTGTCATATCAACTACTAATCACATTTAAAGGGCAGGCAGGTGTGTGAGATAAAATGATTAGGCTTAGATTATTATGTTTGGACCTTTGGCATGTTGTACACACTCTGGTGTCTCATTTCACACTAGATAATTTCCTTCTAATTGTAAGGATGTTTAGATGTTTACATGTGATCACTGACATCAGCAACAGCAAAGGTCTTTACAGCCCTTTATATACATCCACTAATGCCAGGCCTGAGCTCAATGAATTGAGTTTTATGTCAAGCTTGCCACAATTTCAGACACTAAGTAATTGATGACTTTTAGATTGTTCCACAAACTGTGCTTCTTTGAGTAAGCCAAGATAACAATGGGATATTTTTATTCTATTATTGGGCAATTCTTTTATATAATTTAGCAACTATGGGTTTAACCTGATGTCCTACAGAAAACAGCCTCAGCCTTCTGAATACAACGGATGTGGTGTCACATGCTAGGCAACATTTGGAACTTTTAACTAGAAATCAATGGAGTCATTGTGAAATGAATTATCTGACCAGTTGTTATGGATGTAATTACCCTTTATCCATGTGTTCAAGTCGATTAAACTTCCCATGACAGAGTAATACCACCATAGATCACCCCTTTGGCATTAGCTAAAGTGCCCAGTGGATTGGGAAACTCAGTCAGACCCTAGTGGTTTTTGAAAAAAGAAAAGAATATTATCAATGATTGTTCTTTCCCAGTGCACATGGTGTGTTGCAAGAATGACTCTGTCACAATTTCCCAACTAATTTTTGTTTAGTTTTTCTTTCAAACGTAACTGGAACTACTTGGCGTGAAGATATCATGGGCACAAGTGGCTTAACTCTCTGTTGTCATACTTGCATCCACTCCTAATTTTATGACGCGCTTTAGTGCTCCAAGAGTTCCAAGTTTCCCCTAAAATTCCGGAGAGAAAGTATGCAATTATAGTCAATTTCACGGTGAATGATTTAGACTCTAATTATCTCCCAAGGTGGATATGGCAGATCCTTTTAATTGTTCACAATATAGTTTTTGGCATGTATCTCCTCAGAGGTCAGTGTTTCTATTGGCTTAGTGTGAGAACATGCCAGCTTATCTGTGTATTGGGTAAACCTTTGACCTTTCAGAATGTATGAAAGATTCACAAACAAACAGGAAACTAATGTAGTACTCTGCTGTCTCTCTCCTCTCTATGACCTCTCTAACAAGCAGGGAATCTGTTTTGAGGGACATAAAGAAGTTTTGACAATGTCTAGGAAGTGTGCAAGGCCTACTAAAAATTGAGCATTAGGTGTTAGTGTGCCTAACGGAGCTCTGAGAAAGTGATAATGACTGGCTTTAAAACATCCACGTATACTGTAGTTGTGTGCAGTGCTTCATTTTTATCTTCAGCAGCAAGTACTTTCTTTTTTTTTCTTTTGCAAGCTATTTGTAAGATAATAACACATTTAGTCAAATTCACCAAATATCTCCTTGCATTTCGCTAGCTTACTGTTCTCTGTGCATGTTGAAAAAATTATCTGACACAGACAGCCCTGGCGCCATAAATAGGAAGTGGCGAAAACTGCTCACATCAACAAAGCTACTACGCTTTGCTTCAGAATGCATTTTTATGTGTGGCGAGGCGCCGCGGACACGCGGAGGGATATTGTTAGCAAGCGTTCTAGAAAATTACTAACCCTGCCTTTAATTGCAGTTCCCATGACTTGATAGAACCTTGTTAGCATGTTGCTACGGTAACATCTTATTTAATGTTTGCAGCATCCTAAGCATGTCTGCTGCTGTACACGATATGATGAAAGGAGATTGCTTGCATATTACGCCAAGGGACGCAACTCTTTTTATCTAAAATTGCAGTTTTTAGAGGCACATTGCTGGACCTACAAGAATGCCAGATCAACCTAGCTATTAATTAATAATCCATTATAATCAGATTTTATACACGTGTTTCTTAACTTTTAATGTTTGACAACATTGCAGTACACATGATTTCAATATGCAGGTCCATGTTACGCCGGTCCAAGTAATGCTGAAAAGATGGCATGACAAATCGTTGTTTAGTTTTAAACACAATGTGTTTAGTTTATATGTGAATAACCTAATTTACCCAGTGCACATTTCACCATATATTGTGAAACAGGCACAACAAAGATACATTGAGTAATGATAACAAGGCACCTATTCCAAATATATTATTATTTAGCAGTGCATGTTATTGACAATCTGTGCCTAACTGATTCACCGTTCATGTGACTGAAAGGGGAGTACTGAATTAGTGATCAAGATGTACAAGTTTGAATACAGCAAGCTAAAGTATGTTGAACTGAATCCATGCAATACGTCCTCGCGTAGTCTAACAAATTCACAAACGCTAAAAGTGACTCATGGTGCAGCCTGATGTGGGTCTTACCAGAACTCATTGGTTTTCCCTATGGTGGCTCAACTTGGATGTGATGGATGCTGTACCCTGTGTTGCACACAGCGTAATGTCACCACAGAGAACCCACATCTGGAGTGCGGTCTGGCTGTCTACACAGTGCACTTGGAGGCAGGCCAGTCCACTTTTTTCTTTGGTGGTGACACCAGAATTCATTACAAGTCTAAAGAAACACTGTGTACCCTTCACCGTGGCGACTCTGTCCGCATTTCTGTATCCAGGGGGGCAGAGGGGTGCGGACAGCTCAACAACAAGTACAGTAGGAAGAGTCTTTCCTCTCTGTGGTCAGTTCACATCTGGGGGACTTCTCCTTGTTATAGCGGGTCAAGGTCTGCCTGGGCAGCGTGACACGTGGATCAAAACTATAGACAAACCTCCATCGTAGCATTGCTTGCACTGTTGAAGGACTATGCCAGGATCAGCCTACAGGGCTAGCCAAGCTCAATCTGTGGTTATTGGAAGATAACTATCTCAGAGCGGAGGCTGTGCAGCACCCCACTGCAAGATGTAAACACTTATCAAGTGAACAAAGGATCGTTGTACCACGCTGTGGCCTGTGTGTAATTTCCCCTTCTGCTACAAGACATACGCAGCAAAATAACACCATCTGCATAAGCGCCTTAATCTTTTTTTTTTCTTAAACCAGAGAGCATTCTGGGCAACAAATTCACATAAGTGCAGATATTCCCACCACAGAGAGTTCATGTTTCTGGTACTGTATGTAAAATGTATGTTGATCTTACCGTGCATGATATCATGACCACACACGTGGGCTGGAAGCGCAAACGTCTGATTTCGTATGCAGGCCTACAGTACGTCTCACAAAGGGAGAAAGTGTTATTGAGACATCATGTGGATGTGTGGAGGGTGGGGCGGCGGGAGAAGCTACGCTAACATCTCCAGACGGAGACAACAGCTGTATATTATCAGGCTGATTAAAACCTGATATAGAGTATATGCAGGCTGTACCTGGGCCAAATCCTACTCTTTGTGAAGATGGGTGAGCACCATTATTGAGACTACAACAGAAAGAGGATCTAAATGAGGACAGTGTCAGCAGCAAGGGTTGTGTATGGGACTCGTCATGTGTTTTCCCGTGTGACTATATAGCTATAGTGCTGACTGGCACAGGTGTACAAATGTGTATTGTTTAACAAATGCAATATAGAGACACCCTTGAAGGACAAACTTGAGATACTGGTCTCCCATGCACACAAGTCAAGACAAATAGTAATTCAACAATTAAAGTCATGAGCAAGGATACAATATAAGAATGAACCCTGTTCAAATCCTTCCAATTTCATGGAAGCAGAGTTGTGGTCAAAGGGAAGCTGCTTAATAACCCCAGAAGGGGACACAAATGTGAACCTGCAATTGGACGAACTGTAGCAGCTGCTGCTGCAGTTACGCAAGGGAAAGGAATGCCAGGTGACTATATGGAAAGCATTTCTACCCAAGAGGAACAACGTGGTTTAATTGGCTGCTGAACCATTTTTACAATTTGGTAGTCACATGAAGGAATTGTTGACAGAGATTTCCTCTTATCTCCTTAACGTTTATTTTTTTATTTTGATGGATTTTTATGCTATGTTTGGGTCCAGTGCACCTATTCCCAGTATGATCTCAGATGTGTTTCCGGGGTCTTGCTGCTACCTTGTGGTGTGGTTGGGATGAAGGTCTACGAGTCAGAGGTCATGGTTCTTGATGACCCCATTCAATGGTGCCATCGGCTCACTTTATTTTACTGCTTTTTACTGTATATGAGGTAGTATGTTGATTGGTAGTGATGATGAATGATCTTATTTTGGATTTATCTCTAGGGGGTCCATCCCACATGGGACACACTGCAGTAACAGAATGAATTGTGTACAGACAAGTAGTAGTACAGCATCACAATGTAATAATTGACATACAAAACCGTTTTTATTCAAACTTAACCAAGCCCTCTAGGTATGTTGAGCAATGTTGAGTTCTAGTGTGAGCTCATCGCCAATTTTAAAGGCTGTAGGATGAGCCCACAAAATCTTTCACAAACAGCATATTTATGAATCACAAAATATCTAATTCTCTCCAAGGGAACAATGGAGGCTTACACACAACCGCTGGAAACCTGTGTCCAATGCCAGGGAAGGGTGTCATACATAAATAACGTTCATGTAAGGACCTTTCATCTGAGCATATGTGCAGAATGTGTGTTTATGATACATCATTCAGTATACTGTAGTTTCTCTTAAAAATCATAAATTGATGTTAAAATGCATTTGATTAGATTGCAGTTTGTTTCTGAAAACATACTTTTACAAATGTAAATACTTGATGACATTTCTCTGGTTTATGAGTAGTTAGTGGATATCCCAGTTGTTCAGCACTTAATCAATCTATTCCATAAATGTACATTTCTTTTCTCTAACCCATAATTTGACGTTCGTGATGTGCTACTAAAAGCACAAAAATCTACCTGCACATCATAATTTCAACACTCATCAACAAACGTTTGAAATGCTCCGCCTCTACGAGTGACTTTAAAAAAAAATGTTTCTGAATAGTTGATCAGCAAGGTAGAGTCTATATCAATGAAATCATTATTATCAGGATGAGTGGATGTCTTTTTACAGCCTGCAGTGCACAGATGGTAGTAAGCAACTGCATTGTGGCTACTATGCAGAGTGAAGAGCTGGGTGCTTCCTTGTGAGTGTGTAATGACAGCTGAAAGGAGACCTAAACATTCAAATATGATATATGTCATTATGTAGTGTCTCGCAGAGCCAGCCTTTACATTCGTAAAGTCTGGGACACAGCGCTGGCTAACTGCGTCAGTACCCGCTTACTTGACAAGTGAGGCATTTTGATTGACATGCACGACAAAAACTATGTAACTCAATGACCAAGTCGAACATTAAACATACAATGAGGTTTTCATTGTAAAAAACAGGACTCTGGCTGTTTTTCTTAAACCTATACCAATAGTTAACAACATAATTAAAAAATACAGTATGTATTTTTTAATTATGTTCTAAAACTTCAAATAAAAGCCGGGTCCCAAATAGATGCATGTCCCTTTTACTGGCCTGCAACTTGTTTTGCCAAATAAAAGCAGGTCTCAATTAGAAGGCTGGTCTGTTTTTTCAAAATAACTTCTTTGGATGTAGCCTATAAAACTTCTACCCACCAGGTTGTCTGCATGAGCTATTTCTAATGGATCATACATTTAAATGGTTAAAGCTTTGTCAATATAGTGTGTGGAGAATGGCACAGATGAGTAGGAGTGGCAATAGAGAGACTAGTCGTGATCTAGAGTAGGCTATGCTTCATTTCCTGGCTACAAAATATAATTGTTAATTAATGCTAGTTTAACTTTTCACCCCTTTTACTTTACTGTAGGCTATGCCGAACATTGACAGGCTTGTTGCTCACAGGCACTATGTGTGACTTAATACTCTGCGCAGATGTTGTACTAGCAGTGCCAAAAATGACCAATCAGTTGTTATTTAGTGAATAGAATGGACTAGGAATTAAAGACTACCTATTCGGTATTTTCTCACTTCAATTTTACATGTACAAATAACATTCATACTGGTTTAAATAATACATTTGATCATATTTTCTATATTGTCTTAGCAAGGGTTTTATGTGAAAGTAATAAACACACCTGTCCCAAATAAATGCCTGTTGAATTAATTGGTTGAAGCAAATAAAATCCTGAGTTATTAATTGCAGTTTTACGGTATGTATATTGTTTAAAAAAAAAGTATTATCTGTATCACAGTGCACTTAGACTGCTATAAACTATGCCATAAAATGCAATTCTTAATTGGATGGAAATATCTGTTCAATCAAAGAAAATATTTGGGTAAACTTATTATTATTATTATTATTATCGCAGTATATTTGTCTAATTAAAGAAAGGTTTTAGATTTGTCATATCATCATATTTAGATGAATAACCCCCAATTTATGATACTATCAAACTAACTATATTCTAATACCAATTTAAAAAAAGGAAATGTACAAAGTTGTCGACAAAGATAAAAATATTATTGAGAGAAGAAAATGCATGATTAGTCACTTTTTTTACAGTACAACCTCAGCTTTTCAAAAAATCCCAAACAGCGCAGCTCAAACAAACACCAGACATGAGCTAAAATTGACAAAGTACACTTCATTCTCAAACAAACTGAACCGGAGACAGTCTCAAACATGGAACAAATAGTTGCATGCAGAACGTAGCATTAGATCAGTGTCCTCCTAATGTTTGGATGGTAATGATTTACTGTAATCACGAGAGGTGAGGGCAGTTCAAATGTTTCCTTGTTATTGAAACATAATTGATCTTTTTTGACTTCTCTGGCACATCAAATGTGTTACTTGGGAAAACACGTTTTTCTCATTGTTGATTACATTTTCAAAGGTGAAATGCCTAACATGAATAATGCTTTGTTTAACATACTGTATATTATTTATCAGCATGCACATCCTTCAGAAATAACTGTTGTTAAACCAATATGAAAGTGCTTAAAAACAAAAAGGGACCAGACCTGTTCGGCTCAACTGAAATAATCTTGGGTCCTACGTTGGGAGAAACTATATAGAATATAGGCCTATACTAAGGGCTAAAGCTCTCTTAGTAAGCTAGTGTGGCAAAAAGGAGTTTAAAAAGTCCCCAAAACCATGCACGATGATGAAATTTTCTATGGACATGCATGCAATTGTTTTCCTCAATTTGCCTCCAAAGAATATGATGTCACACCATAATGTTCTGCATTAGGGAGGGATTTCATGCTAACAGTTTACAGGCAGATATCCACAATCATCTCATCTTGAAATAACATGCAAAGAGATTAATCCTTCTTGATATTGAATAGACCTATGTATAATATTGCCCTGTAAAAATCTTTCTTTTTGAAGACTCACAGAAATGGCAGGTTTTAGCTGTCATTTATATTAAACAAAGTTGTGACTTTACCTACCTGAGCTCTATGGACAGTTTAATAGACATGGATTAAGCCTATTTCCAGATTAAAGAACAATATAGCAAAGATCTCTATTGAAAATGTAAAGAAAATACTATATTCTTGTCTGTGAAACCAGCCCGATAAAGATGAATAGGTCTTACAGTGTGCATTGATGCTAATGGTATGTAATTACTATGAAGGATACCGTGTGTATTAGACAGCAGAATACATTTGCATGTTTTAGAATTAATTTTGTCACATTTGTGTTTGAGAGAGTAATGAGTTTGGCTTCAGTCTGTGTCAGGGAAATGAACCTGTGCAACCCTTTCTACCAGAAATGTGTCCCATGACAGAAGAAGAAGATGGACAATGACAACCCTGTCAGCGGCTAAGTATTGTATAAATAATTTCAGTTTTTTTGTGCCAAGATAAATCTGTTCACAGGTGTTGGGAGAGGATGTGTAAAGTCAGCAATGCAAACCTCCCATTGACACAAGCTATAAACTGACAAAGATTAGTTATTTCAAAGTAAAAGGTCCTTTTATTAATGCCATAAAATTAGATATACATTTGGGTACAAATGTCCTTTTGAATATGCATTAAAACAACATAAAGAAGGATTGTACTAGGAGACTAGAGACAGGTAGATAGTCCAAACTTATGCTAAATGATGTAAAGTTTTTTTTTCTACTAGCCAACCATTTCTCCTTAAGGAATTTCAAATGAAATAGAGAGAGAGAGTATTTTTTCTTAATGTTTGTACAATATGCTTAGCTCTGGCTTCAGGCAACTATCATAAAAAAAGGAATTCCGACCATGAGCAATATGTTCATGGAGTCTAATAGCCAGACAAATATTCCCTCTCCTCTGTTCTGTTCATACACTGTGTGTAGGAGTGGTGTTGAAACCATTGGTTGATGGCCTAATGAGAAGATTCCTGCCCCATGGGCTCCCCATATCTCGGTAGATATACTACAAGTACTGTACATGTGATAGCCATTTAAGTCTTTCCAGGTTTGTTTCCACAGGTCATACACCAGCAATTATAAGCAAAGAACATTATGTTTGAATAATTACAGCATCTTGTCATCCATCTTCAAAATAATTGCTAATAGCCTAAACAATAAAGTGTTTTCCTCAGAGAAAGAAGGAAGGAATTTTCTTTTCACAATGGAGTTATGTCAAAGTTATGTCTGATCCTGATGAACCTGCTTAGAAGCTGCAAAATTAGAAGGAGATCTCTCTCTGTCATCTTTCCTTGTTGTTGATGGCTTGCTCACCGCTCTATAGAACTTCTATATATGTGGCGTTAAGCTCCATGGGTCAGCACTCCTGTTTCTAGTCCATCTGAGGCAAATGTAAAATGTTGTGCACTGTATTGCATTGTTAATAATAATTGCTGAATTATCTTCTTAGGTGTCTCAAAGGTGCCACATAATACTGCACGTGCAGACACCTATGTACAGGGGAGCCATGAAAAACAGGCAATTATCAGGTTATTTGGTTTGCTTTTCCTTCATCTCTCTCTTAACTCTAAACGATAACTCCTCTCCATATCCATGCAAATTCTTGGCAGGAAGTTCAATTCCTTCTGGATGAGAGGGGGCTGGAAGTGAGGCATGGGGGGGGACGGGGGTGTCTGATCCTCATTCTATTTTTCTGTCTGTGTGTCTCTCTTTCGCTGTTTGCCTGTCTGTCTGACTCTCTCTCTCTCTCTCTCTCTCTCCCTCTCTCTCCCTCTCTCTATGCTGGCAGCAGAGAGTGTGCTGTTGGCAGGAGGGACCAGAATAAAAACAGCAACACCAGATATCGAGAGGGAAAAAGGCAGCATGATCTACTGAACCAAAGTCTATGCCCCCTCTCTCTTAATTACATTTCTTTTTTTTTCTCCAGTTTGTACTTGAAAGCTCGTCGCTAGGTAATTAGCTGGAGGAGGATAAAACCAGAGGATCGACAGGGAAGTGGTGCATTTTGGAGCGAGATGGCTAACAGAGCGGTTCTGTTGCTGTTCTGCGGACTCTTCTTCATAAATCTGATTCAACTGTCACTTCAAGGAGGTAAGTGTGCTTCTGGCATGGCTGCAGGTGAATGCTTCATTCTGCAGCTTTACATATCTTAAAAAAAACACAATATATGTACAATCTTTAAATGAGTGGATGACATTGTGACAGCATGTACTGTATTGTGTATCTGGTGTGGTATTATGTAGACCTATTTGCCCATACAAAGTGAAACTAGATGAATTTGGATTATAGAACATTTTGCCAGTGCAAATAATTCATATATATATATATGTATGTATGTATGTATGTATATATGTATGTGTGTGTGCTTGAACAATTTTTAATGCATTTCTAGGTTCTATCATCCAGATTCATTATATTGTATTACATAATATTATATTGCATCAGAGTACTAATTTCCAAATGTTTAGCCTGAGTCTCAATACAAGTGTTAAAAAGTCAAACTTTCCATGTCATTCTAAGGCCAAGATAACATGTTTTTTGCATTGCATTTTCCAGCATTTGAAGACAACCTTTGCCTGCCATATTTATTTTGGGGTATTTAACAGTATAATGGCATGCTGAAATGTTTGGTATAAACTCTGCCATCCTATATGTCATTATTCCATTCATACAAACAACTGCATTATCTCAATAAAATGTGATCAAGAGGTTCTGAATCTAATTGATCACACACTTTAATGTACAGTAAGCATATTTCTCTACTTGCATATACTGTAAAAGTATTCAAATCCAAATATACTGTGTCAGCAAACAACAATAAAATTAATTCAGATAATAACATATTTACTGATAAAGAATGAACTGCAATAGATCTTTAGATTATAATTATAATTGTAAAGCAAGCCGGTCCTGTGTGTCTTTTCATGAAGACTGGTGTAACAAAATTATGCTCTGTTTAAAGCTGCAGCTGGTTCATCTGTATCCCCCTTTAATTCCCTCTTGCTTTGGATTCTAGCACATGTAGGGTTCGTGGCCATTTCTGCTCCAGCCAAAACAAACCATTTTAGTTTAATTTATTTGGTAAAAAACTCATATCTGAGTTATTTGTTGATTTATCATTCTCTGAAAAGAATTTAATGAAAACTGTCAGAAACAGAGTCTGGGTTTCGTGTTTTGACTAAATCATACATATACAATTAATGATTTTCATCCAAAGCAACATACAGTACAGTGAGTACAATTGCATGTAGTGGTTAGGCACCTTGGTGAAGGATGCATACAGGCAGGCAATGCTGGCAATCTAACCCGTGACCTTTTGGTTGAGAGTCGACCACCATACCCACCTACCTATCCTGTAATAGTGACTGTAGCTACTGTACGGTGATGCTAAAAATGACTCCCACTGATGACTGCCACTACCAATGTTGACCCCTGCCATAGTGGTAGGTGCAGTCATGAACTGCGTGCCATTTAAGTAATTGATAATTGATAGTAATTGATAATAAAGATTAGTAATAGAATCTTCTCTATTACTAATCTTCATCTAAATGACACGCAAGATGAAATATAAGAATCAGAGTGAATTTATAGTCAACCGTATGCAATCTAAAATTATTATTATTAAAGGCATAGTAAGTAATTTTAAGCTAATACACTATGTCAAATTCAGACATCTACTAACACAATTTTGTTTCCTTTGAGCGAAGAGCGGTTTTGAACGCAGTGGTGTGGAAAGAATGGAAGAGGTAGAGCGGAGCATAGCAGGATTTACAACCTCTCAGCTCTTCTCATATACTCTGTTAAAACAAAATGTACATAAACAAAGTGGCGCAGACCAAACAACAATATCAATATCAATATTATGTCAGAATAGTTACAGCATTTTGTCATCTACTACCACGTCAATATATACATTAAATCATCCAACAAAGTTCCTAGTGGCCTGAATATAAAAGTGATAAGTACATTGACAAAGAATATGAATTTTTTTTTTATATGAGTAGAGAGAGTAGGGAGAGAGAAGAAACCGTTGAGTAATGAGTGCTAGTAGGTGGAGAGGTCGTTAGTCAAGGTGGATCGTGAAGAGATGTGTCTTCATTCTCTTGCGGAAGAGCAGTCCTGACTGTTGCTGGAAGCTCGTTCCACCATTGTGGTGCTAGGACTGAGAACATTCGAGACTTCGATGAGCGATTCTTGAGACCTTGTAGCGATCGATGGCAGTGCCAGCCGGCCAGCCGAGGTGGTGGCACGAGCTGCTCTGAACAATGTGTGGGGTAGAGCTTCTGAGGGAGCACCCGACGTCAATGAAGAGAGAGGTGTTTTTACTTTGATAAAGTTTAAATATCAACAATCTTTCTCCAAAATTACTGACTACACCTTTAGATTAGGTTATCTGAAGGATAACTAAATGATTTTCTCTTTGTGTTGACTGCTTGTCTTCACTCAGTTAAACATTTACTTGTAAGATATATATGTAACAAAAAGAGGCCAACAATCATCACCTTTGGCAAAACTGCAACTCTATAGTGAATGATGAACTTCTTCATTCATCCATCAATGCCTCCATCTTTCCGCACATGCTTATACAGTAGAATCTCACTGACACGCAGCTCCACCATTTTTCGTTTTACCAAAACAAATTATTTTTCCAAGGTATTCAAGGTCACACTGGATGTTTTCAGTGTAAATGAGTTATGGGTCATTGGGGAATGTCTGGGAAGGAGTTTGTGAATAGACATTCCCCCTGTCATTTTACCCTATAACAGAGGTCGTATGATTGCTTGTCTTCCATACAACTTAAGTAAAATTTTCCTTTTATTCTGCAAACATCTGTAAAATGAAAGGGAATAGGTGTATGTTCTTTTGATCAAAATGAACACAGCTTCTGCTGTGTAGCCTGGATAAACCTAACCTGACATGCCAGATGAACTCCATCTGGGGAGCCGTACATTGAAACTGTTTGTAAAGGGCAGGTTCTTTCAAAAAAATACTTGGCAATTGATTGGAAAAACCAACTGATCGTTTTTGCTGTCGGCAAACCTAAACCACACCTGTATAGCTGCAAGCTCCAAACTTGATTAACTTTATATATGATATGTAATGGGACCACCTCTCTGGGTCAGGCCCCTTAAGGCTGGCTGCTACTGTGCATACCACAGCTAAATGAACAGTTTAAATTAAATAGATTAATGTGACTCCCTGCCATGGAATCATCTCATGACTCCATGACAGTGAACTGCATTTCACATACTGGTAATAATACATTATAAAGTACAGTAAGTAGAAGGTGCAGCAACCCTCATTTGGTCCTGAAAGTCTTCTTTGTGATAGTTGTGGCAATTTGCTTACATTGACCAATAGACCTTTCCGACTCAGGCTGTAAGACCCGCCCTCATTGGTTACTGTTGCTAATGTCCAACAAACGTTTGTTGCTATGTTCTATGATATTCTCTCTCCTATTCCTAATAATATTGCAGTATGCTTCTTGCCAACGTAGTCTACCTTGTCAAACAGCCTTCTATTTCTTTAAAGATATACTGTCCCGTATGCAACATGAGATCCAACACTAGCTGCAATGCACATTCATTAAACAGCTACGGTACAGCCACTGTAGCCAGCAACAATACTAAAGGCGACTGCATATTTTTTGGTATCTTACTGTACCTTGGGTATCTTGTGTTTGTTGATGTTGGTCACGTTCAGTTCAGCTCCCTCCCACAAGCTTTTAATCCACAGTAACTTTATTCTAATCAACTGTGTTTTCTGGTTTGAATAGAGGACGGTGAGCTCCCTGCTGTACTGTACATTATATAGTCTGACAGTATATCTCGCTGGAATTGCACGTTCCCGAAATGCATTCAATTACAAATTTATAAGGGTGCACAAGCATGTATTTAGCGTTATACTGCCCCTTGAAAAAGGATGCTAAGCATTAATCTACACTATGGCGACCTACGATAAACGGTACAGTAATATTATACTGTAGTCTGACTAATAACTGCTCACAATTAGCTAGGCTTGTGGGACATCAGGCATTGCTAAGGAAACTCCGGTAATCTGATTGGTTATTATTAATGTGTGATTGACAGGTCGGAAAGGTCTATTAGGCACCTCTGGGTAAATAGCTGTGAAAAACAAGTCTTAACTGCATAGTGCAAAAACGTTTTACTCCACCAGTAATGTTTAGATTGTCACAGGTTCAACGATGTGTGACAGACATCATATCCACTGCTTGAGATTTTACACAAATTGTTTGGCATTTTTGCACAGCTTTATTTGAACCCATCACAAATAACCATGTTGGCTGTTTACTGCAGTGTATACTGTTGTAATAACCAGAGAAGAATTTAGGATGAATGAGTTGCTGTAATAGGAATGTAATTCAAAGTCGTGTATTTGAAATATATGAAGTGCACTGCAGTTAGATGACAGTGCAAATGCATCAACTTTTACAATGCTGACTACATTTATGCACAGTATTTATGCTCAGCTACTGTACAGTTAGTAGCTGACATGATTGCTGTTCATAACTCAAACACTACACATTTCTCATGCAAACTTTTATTTATTAGTTTACTTTTGCATATACAGTATACAGTACTTCTTACAATAAGTGGTCCTTGACGAAGGACTCAATAGTGAGTGCTTCAAGGTTTTCTTTGCCCAAGGTTCTGGTTGTAGGTGAATGTCACTGCTGGCATACCCCAGTTAGATGTTTGGTCTGTAATCGACCAGTGCCAAGTGTTCAACAAAGGAGCACATTAAGTGGGATGATTCATTCCAGCCACAGCATGCCTCGCTGGGCCGCACCGGGCTGTGAGCTGTTAAGAGCAATCTGGGCCAACGTTCTGAAATGGCTCCTGTCAGAAATGTGTTCAGCTTGTTTGTTTCACTTGGTTAACCAAACTGTCCAGAATTTGAGCTCTCAATTGTTAACTTTTGATCTTTTATCTTCAAAAAACAATCGACTGCTTTGTTGAATCTACTCATAAAATTAAAAGCACTTGAGGATTTAATAATATATTGGTAATCTCCCTGCTAAAAAATCCATAATAATTGAATTTCATGCTGGTCCAGGCTGGTTCATACTGGTTAGTGCTGGTGTAGTGCTGGCCCAGGCTGGTTCATACTGGTTAGTGCTGGGGTAGTGCTGGTCTAGCTGGTTCATACAGGTTAGTGCTGGTGTAGTGCTGGCCCAGGCTGGTTCATACTGGTTAGTGCTGGGGTAGTGCTGGTCTAGCTGGTTCA
>JAODUH010071972.1:0-16282 GCA_027564835.1 Typhlichthys subterraneus
TATATATATGTGTGTATATATATATGTGTGTATATATATATATATATGTGTGTATATATGTATATGTATATGTATATGTGTGTATATATATGTGTGTGTATATATATATATATATATATATATGAAACAATGTATTAAACTATTAAACTAGACAAATAAAACTGTTTTTGTTAAATATTGACTTAACCCGTGTGTGGTGTTCAGGTCAACTCTTCAAGGCAGTTAAAAATGTGATGTTGACAGGTGAAAACCAGGTGGCTATTCTTGGGCTACATTTGGCTTTTCAACCTCTCAGGCTCAAATTTGACTATACAATGCATCATGACCAGAAACCACAGAAATGTGCTCATGATCAGTGCTTCATTCCATTTGTAACAATGACTATATCCCAACGTTTGTAATAACAAATAGCCTGAAACATTTTATAATTGAATACACAACCCTGAGACACATAAACATTTTCAAATCTCGGTTTCCTCAGCATGCAGGCTTTCAACACATACAGTAGGCCTTGTGTGCACAATGCTCTCTCAAAGAGCTGGGAAATGAGGTGATTGGGGTCAACAGTGCTGCCAGCCTTTCTAACAAAATACAAACTAGGTATGTCCTGCTATGCAGGTTGAAGAAACCTTGGAAAAAATACACATTTTTCTTCCTCTCATTCTGAAATACCTATTATTATTATTATTATTATTATTATTATTATCCGAAAACTATTTTCCAACATTTTCATTCTGACTCCAGAAAGGATTCTGATGATTTCTGTAATTTCTTTAACAGGGTGCTTCTAGGAATATGCCTATAGACCACCATGCTGGGAATTTGCTGATATAGGCAAGCTACATATTGAAGCAATGTCAATTAAGTGGAGTCTGCACACCCAAAAACACATTGCCATTTTAATCCAGAATAAAAATATTCCTGAAATATATCCTAACATTATGATTTAAATAATTATTGTTTAAAGAGGTAATACCTTGACATGAACATGCAATCTGTGTGTGTGCGCGCGTGTGTGCATTCGTGCGTGTGTGCGTGCGTGCATGTGTACGTGTGTGTGTGCATGTATGCGTGTGTGCACATATAAGAGTTTGTGCATGTGAGAGAGCTATATAACTGATTACCTGAAGAAATCCATCTTGACTCATTGCGTTGGTGTTGCCATGCTATTACCTTCAATCAAACCAGAAGTAGAGTTTCTGTTCCATCTATAATGTGATTGACAGAGCCCCAGTACATGAACCGCTCTGCAAACAAAGCCAACAGCTCATTAGTCAGCAGGATTTAGACCCAGACGGGGCTGTTAAAACATCCTAGGTTAGCAGCACTGCACTACGACGAGGACAGCCACATCCATAATAGCAGGCTCCCATCAAGGTGGGAGCACGTGGCTCTATTAATGGAATGATCCTTTCAAAACACTGATCACAAGGGTGTGACAATGGTACAGTGGGTAGAGTGGGGCAACAGGTGATCTAGAAGTCGCTGGTTTGAACCCAGCCAACTTCTGACCAAGTGCCAAAGTGTCCCTGAGCAAGACACCTGATCCTAACTGCTCCTAGTGGCCAGGTTGGACCTTGCATGGCTGACATCACCATTGGTGTATGCATGTGTGTGTGTGAATTACATTGCTTTGAATGACCGGTAAATTGGAAAATATATATTTATATATGCAGTCCATTTAAAACACATACGTTTAAAAGCTGCTGTAGGTAGGATTCACAAGATGCAATGGGGGTTAGTTTTATTTAAAACGAATCGAAATCTCCCACCCCTTCTTCCTCCTCCCTCTCCCTCTGGGGACCGTTGACAAAACTGAGCACACTATTGTGAACCACTAGATGGATAAATTGTCTGCAGTGTCTTTTAAAAATGGCAGGGATTATATACACCCCGCTGCTGATTGTTTCCCATATTTGACACACCCACCAAATGAGAAAACAAAACAAAAGAGAAAAACAAAATCAAATGTTCAACTGAACCGTAACAAAATGGTGCCCGCCATTTTCCAATTAAACGTGTTCCTGTTGTAGCTACAGTATGTGCCGCATTCATGTGATTGACAGGCTAGAGATTGGCCAGATAAGAGCAAGTACCTGATTGTCAGTGAAAAGATTAAATCAATATGTATAAAAGAAGGGCTATCAACCAGAGTGCATACCTTCACAGAGCATTTGACTTTCTATATACAGTAGCTGACTGATTTCTGTCTGACATTTCTAACAAATTACATTAAATGTAGCTATGGCTCTAAAGTCCAACTTTCAGCAGGTTTAGTGGTAGTATTTATGTACTGTATTATTATTACATCTTGTTTTGAGCAAGGTGCTTCCAGTATTGTATACATACTGTACTGTAATACTTAAGCAGAATCAAGATGCTCTGTTGAGAGTAACTTAAGCTGTGCTTTGTTAATGGGAACACAAAGTGGTGCAGAATGCCCACAACAATATTAACCTGACATGCCAGATGAATTGTTAGTCGCAAGTCCATCAGGTGAGTCATCCATTGAAACTGTTAGCAAAGGGCAGGAACTTAAAAAAAATACTTTTGCAAAATACTGTCGGCAAACCTAAACCACGCCCATATAGCTATCAATACGATGCTGGTTTAGTTGCTCGGACACATTCACAAAGATTTTTCGCCTTTCTCTCGAGGCTACAACAATATACAGTAGCCTTTATATTGTGTTTCCATTGTGTGGGGCGGAACATCAGGGGAGCACTCTGGCATTGAAGGGAAATGTGTTTTTGTTATGATTGAGTTCAAATGACTATACCTTTAATCACAGACCATGGTAGAGAGGAAGATTGAAAATGCCATTCATTGTGATAGATCCAGCGGTTCTTATTTGGGCATGGGCATCTCTTAAAAATGACGTGGTAAACACAAATCACTGATTTGAAAAGTATGTCTCAGGACATTATTTAGTGTCTTTCCGAGATGTGAGAGTTATCAAAATGACTGTATTTATGTTTGCAAACACAGCTTCTAAAGCGATATTGGATAAAAAAAATTTTGTATAATATACGTGTTTTATATAAGTTGTGGGAATAGGTAATCAATTTTTTAAATATTTTTTTGCCATTGTTAGGGTGCGAGGAAAAGCTTTCTTTAATTCCTGTAATTTAACATTTAGAATACTCCATGCCTTTTTATGCTTTAGAATTTCAACATCTGGAAATGTTTTATTTTTAATTTCTTCACTGTCTGAGGCTCATTCACACGCGTTGCGCGCGCTCGTGCGCACACACACACACACACACACACGCACACTAAACGAAAGACAAATGTTCACATCTGTTAAGAATGCACACACAAGACACTTGTTCTGATGCACTATACACGTGTCTAAAAACATTTATGATTTGCTCCCTCAGAAAATATTGTAAGCAGTATCCGTACTGTACATATATACAGTATATACTGTATATACAGTATGTAGAAACACACACACACACCAACCAAACACTGTACAAACATGCAGGCATATGTGTCTGTAAGAATGTCCTACGCACATAAAACAGTGAAGGGAAAGTACACATTATGTGTACAGAGAAAGACAAAGAGAGAACTAGTGAGATGAAACAGGCAGTCAGCTGGCCGCATTCACGTTGTGGGATATAGCAACTAGCATGTTTATTTCTTAGCAACAGGCTAATGTTGCTTGGAGACGCATATTAAACTGCATCTGTTTAAATCAATTGCCTATTGTTTGTGTAAAGAATGTCTCAAACATTTCCAAAAAAAGGGGAAAATAGATGGATACAGGTATTTACACAAGGACATTTATACTTTAATAGTTGCTATATTAAAATGCAAATACTAATAGTTCTGGTCATAGATCCACAAAATAGTTATCAGTGCCCAAAAACATAGGCACAGGTAGGTTGTCGACACGTGTTAGACAACGTCTCTACATGTGTGTGGTTTGTACGTGTGTGTGTGTTTATCCTTTCCTAAGCTCCCACTGGTTGTTTGGCTTGGCAAGGGGTTGTGAGAGCAAATGCCAGATCTCAAACCATTTAACACACACGCCCGCAGAGACAAACACGCATACTTTACTGAACATACTTCAATGAACATGATAATATGAACAAACACAACACAATTACTTTGAGTCAAATGTAGATACATGACGTAAAGGGGAGGAGTTTAATTAAGGGGTTATGTGGCGGGTAGAGGCACAGGGTCACCTCACCATAAATGGAGCTACAGTACATCCCTCTCTGACCTCTGTTTGCCTGGGACAGGCCTCAATGGGGACCTGTCGCTATAGCAACA
Organism: Typhlichthys subterraneus; assembly: GCA_027564835.1. Taxonomy (NCBI): domain Eukaryota; kingdom Metazoa; phylum Chordata; class Actinopteri; order Percopsiformes; family Amblyopsidae; genus Typhlichthys; species Typhlichthys subterraneus. The sequence continues at coordinate 4,285 of JAODUH010071972.1, forward strand.
GAAACACTGCTGCTACCGTAGGTGATGAACCAGGTGTCAGGGCCGTCGTCAAAAGATATGGTGGTTAGGGCGTAGGGGAGGCGGGGAGGAGACCCAGGGGTCTAGTGTCTAGCCAAAAGGGTGAGGAACTATGTCAATCTTCTTGTTCCTCAAGATTCTTTATCGTCATCATCGTCATCTTCTCCTTCTCGTTCTCCTTCTCCTTCATATTCACCACCTTTTTCTCATTCTTCATCATCGTCTTCTTCTTCTCAATCATCATCATCATCATCATCGTCATTTTCTTCATCTCCTCCTTCCTATCCAGAGACCCTTGGGTGTCCTCAGGGCATTGAGAGAGCTGATGTGTCCATGCAGGCAGCAGACAGAGCTTCAGCAGAGCCACGGTGGATGACATGTCTGGCTGTTTCTCTGCCCAATGCTGACCCCACTGCTGCTGCTGGGAGCTGCTGGGAGTTGTAGTTCAGTCTCCCTGGGCCTTCTGGGTAACAGAGGCATTGGGTTGGGCCTCCTATCTCAGGTATAGCACATGCCAGCTGTGGTCTTTTCTATGGTGTTTGTGTTGGAAGGTAGGGCTTCATTCACATGCTGGTGCAGACCAGGTCTGCTGTATGGTGCTGTTGTCGAAGAACTTGAGCCCTTACAGCGCATGACAATGAACGCTCTCAACATGAAAGGCTTTGAGGTGCTCCTGGATAGGAAGAACCTCCTGCTGAAGCTGTTCCTTCCCAGCCAGAATCTGGTTGACCATCTCATCTCCTCTCTTATTCTGTGCTCTTACACCTTCTGGTCCTAATAATGGTTTATTGTAGCCAATGGAATGTGTGTATGTGTGGCCAATGGAATTTAGGGCTCCACCCCCAGGAAGGAGCATTTTTACATATACAAATAGGCCTACTGTGAGCGGTCATGCTGATATACGGCATAAGTCATCAGTATACTGTATCTTCTTTGAGATACTTTGAATACACACTATTACACATTCTGTTCGTGATTCACGGTGGAATATATTTGTATACACAAGGGGTGTTATTGAGTGGAAATTCATCTCACTTACTAGCTTTAACGTAAATCTGTCCTTCAAGTCAAACATGCTGTTAAAGTTTACAGATCAGTCCCCTCTCTCTCTCTTTCTCTCTCTCTAACTCTCTTTCTCTCTCTCTCTCTTTCTCTCTCTCTCTCTCTCTCTCTCTCTCTCTCTCTAACTCTCTCTCTCTCTCTCTCTCTCACTCGGCCGGGCGAGAAGGAAAGTTACTGGCGAGTTCACAGAGTGTGTCTGGCAGCGCCGACAGCGCTCTTCTGAACGGACGACCATATTTGGGGCGTGAGTTATAATAGCGCTTTACCGTCGGCATAAATGTTAGGACGGTGCGATGATGGAGGGGTTGCTCCCTGGTGGGGAGGTATAGGGGAGGATGAAGAGGCATCAGAGGCAGGGCAAAAAGGGAGTAAATGTGTCACATTGTTGTGATAACTTTGTATAAATGTTTATGACATATAGACGTTCTAGAATGTCCTGGAATGTTAGTATATTTTAAAGTAAAATGAGGTCTAACAGAGTAAAACTGTTAAAGTAATCAGATGTTTTTATGTCTACATATTAGCCTATATTCATTGTAAGATGTCCTTTAGTGTCTCGAAAGGCATCCAGAAATAAAATGTATTATTATTATTATTATTATTATTATTATTATTAATATTAATGAAACACAAGTGATAAGATAGTGGTGGCAAATGTACACCTTCTCTAAAAAATACTAGTTTGAGGTATAGGTCAACAACTGAAGGCTCTGTGCTATATTGTTCATAATTCTTCTATGATCCTATCAGACCAGACTCTGTTTTATTTTTGTTAAGTCTACATATAGTACGCTAATCATAATATTGTCAAGGTGATTTCTCTCTCTATTCACACTTAATTGATGCTCTAAGGTGTGCATACGCTTCACATATTATGAGATTGTGTAATTCAGACAAGCCAATCAGACTTGGTTGCCTTAAAAAAAGGTGGCGTTCTCTCCATCCCACTATCCCTCTTTCTCTCCCCCTCTCTCTCTCACGCACCCTTTTTCTCTCTCAGACACGTACACACATTGACATACACACACTCTGTATTTGAGACGAGAGCTGTTTACATATGGATAGAGGATTACTTGACTTTCCAGCACACTGTGCATTTCATTTAAGTCCCTGGTGGAGTTTTAAGGCTTTGCACAATCTTGGCTAACAGCTCCTTGACTTGAATCCTGCTCATCAGAATCATTGTCTGTCTAAATATTGCTGTACTGGACAGGAGATTTGACATCATCTGTGAGCAGAATGCCTGCCAAGGTCTAAGACGTGGCTGTTTGGTACAGTATGTGTGTGTGCGTGTATGTGTGTGTCATTCCAAATATCTGGGTATACTGGGTGATATAACTGGTTAATGTGACCTGTTAAGTAATCCCATATTAGAATAATCATGATCCTTACTAGCTCAGTATCAATCAAACAGTTAATGTGACCACACACACACACACACACACACACACAGACGTTTTCAAGACAGCCAACCTCACAAAGATGACCTCACTATATCAACAAAACAAAAACAAATGGTAAACACGTGTGAATATTCTGGATCTTAACACAGGAGCGCATACACTGTATTTCATGTACATATAGATTCAACACACAGACACAGATGCTCACCCCAGAGACGATTCTCCCTGGCGTTCTTCCAGAAGACATCCCAGGCCTTGTTGGTGGAGAGCTTCACATTCTCGCTGAAGGAGCGTCTGAGAGGAGTCTTTGCCGTGCTGCTCTGATCCATATTTCACACGGCCTGATGCATATTCCATCTGATGTGCTCCATGTTCCATCTGATCCAACGTTCACCCAGCACAGCTAGAGTCTTCTGACACAGGTCTCAACTGGCGTCCTCAAAAGATGCACCCTACCATACTGTACTAATAATCTATACTGTATTAAACCACTTTGTCATAGAACACTATTCTATTGAATACCCAATAATATAATATTATTACTGTGTGCTCTGCTATATTTAGTCTTCCCTCAGACATGGATGAAATTATCTAGCTATACCATAAAACACTGTTGATTTCACAATGACTATAGTACGTCTATACTACTGCACACATGTGGGTCTGTCCACGCTGTGTGTCTCTGAAGCTCCCTTTCCCTTTACTGGAACTGAGGCCAGGCAGGACCAACGGCTGTGTGTGTGTGTATGTTTGGAGGGGTGGGTTGACATTTGATGCAAAAAGTCTGCATGTAATTTGTGCAACGGCCAGATTTCCCTCCCTCCTGCATTTCTTTTGCTGGGGAAGGGTGTATGTTTGAAGACACAAGAGAGAGAGAGAGAGAGAGAGAGAGAGAGAGAGAGAGAGATGTTTTTCTGGCAACAGGAAGTGCTATGACATCAGAAAACTGCCATATGAAATCACAGCCCCATAAAATAGAACAGCTGGAACAAAATTGTGATGTGACCAATCTTTGTCTTAGCAAAACAACACAGTCTACATCAAAACATCAACACCAACATTGTCAAGGATACAACTGCCTTGTTTTTCAACTAATTAAATACCTAATTGTATTGCCACATTAGTAACAAAAGGTGTTCAGGGCATATTGGAATATGGATTTTCAACGTACAAACTAAATTAACTTCCCAATTATCAAAATGCATTGAGTTCCTTACAAGTTCTTTACAGGCATCCATTATGTATAATCTGTGATGGGAAGCATTCTTAAACCACAGCCCCATCTCATATCCTGCTCCACAGGGAGAGACAGGGGAAATAGTCTAGAATGTTTGTTTGTGATCCAAATGAGTCTCCATCCCAGAGATTTCCCTAAGCAGGTAAGGTACACACAATAGTACACACAGCTCTCTCTGAAAGGAGACACTCATTTGAACTGTGCTTGTCGAGGAGGGACAGTCAGCTGTGGGATACCAGCCCTGGATCATTTACAAGTTTAGGTTTAAGCTCCACACATTACAGTTTAATTTATTTAAGCAGTGACCAAGTGGTTAAGTGGTTACAACGGTCTCATATATGAGCAGCACAAGTTAAGTACAGTATACCAGTAGTGGCTCATCCATAAAGGCATATGGGAAAGTGCCCCACCAAAGCTTCAGCCACATGAAAAAACAGAATTCTAAAATATCCACCTTTCAATCCATTGTTGTTGTATACTGTATAAACTATTAGAATGTATTAAACGTAGTGAATAATTTTGTTCCTACTGTAAGTCCTAAAACACAGACTGCGTGCGTGCTATTTAAAGGCAGTGTGAGGTTTGCCTTGCGCACATCTCATTATCTCATTATCTTAAGTGCATAGCCTTGTAGAATTGATTTCATAAAGAGAATATCCACAGCACCCCACAGCTGACTACCGTATATCTTTAAACCTAATCAATCATCATATTGTGAATCATGAGCTAACAAACTATTAAAATAATTTCTAAATAATATCGAAAGGTATATACCAGCTGCTGTATATTACTGTCCCAAACAGAAACATTAGCTTTCGGGGATCACTGCAGACTAATGTTAATTTTTTCTAGTCTGACCTCTAGCTGACCTCTACCAGGTATCCGGTACTCCGGTATTCACACCAAGATCACTCATAACCTGTAACCGCTTTTTGAATAAATAGTTACTCAGAAGATACATTTGTCTGTGGCGTCATAAATAGATGACAAATATTGCTGTGAGCCTAGGCTGTGGCATGACAAAATACATGTATATTACAAAATGTGACTTTCTCTCACTATTATAATGTGGAATGAACGTCTTGCCTAGCTGGTTAATAGCAAACACTGGCTTGTTGAGGGCCCTATGTGGTCCCTGGCACAGGGGACAGGTGACTATTTGAAGCAGATGAGAATGACTTACAAGGCAACCCTTAAGTCAGTCCCTCCCGTCAATCACCTCAGCTTTATTTATATAAGCCAGCACTTTTCTTCACAAGTCAAATGCTTTATGAAGTGTTTTACAGAATGCCTTGAAGCAAATAACACACGCCACAATCATAGACAGCTGGGAATGTGAAGCCAGTACACAATTCCATCGCATGAACGCTGTGTGTGTGTTTTCATGACTTTGCTGCCCTATGGACCCCAAAACTGAAGCACATGTGAGTAACTACAAACACAATACAAACATCTTGGTAAACAAACCCGTTCCTCAGCAGTAAAATGTTAGCCCACGCGAGAGCGGGCTGGTTGGTGGCAAAGCCTAGGCGACCAAATCCTTCGGGTTCTTCCCACGACGCTCCTGAGAGCATACAGGCGATCGTTCATCAGGCACTGCATCGAGGCTCTCCCGCTCTAGGATGGATTCATTTGGTTGATAATGGCTCTGTCACCAAAATGACTCCGCTGTCTGTGTATATTTGAAGAGACGCAGTAAAACATTATTAGCTCCTATCTATGTCCCGGTGTCCACTTCTATTTCTCTCCCTGTATCGCTTCATCTGTCTACCCCATTGTCCTCCCCTGGGCCCTGACTTCATGCTCTCCTAAACCTCTCTCCTGTTATCCCATGGAGGGAGCCTTGCTTGGAAAGTCCTTCCACCATGTTGAAATCAAGTCATCTGGCAATGTGTATTGTAGGACTTTTAGCCTGTATCTGCTGTGCTGTCAAATGAGACATTCTAAATGAGAGTGACGGTCAAGCTGTATATATAGGACTGAGCTGAATGGCTCATGCTTCTGTACAAGCAAGTTTCAGGACTGAGCTGTTACTCAGCTGCATGGGCGGGGCTTAAAAAAACATATTTGGACTATATATTGCCTACTCTGCTGGCATTATTTATTGTCAAATTACTCGTTTGCAAAATAACACTATTGAAGTATTTTCAAATACCTTTAATATAGGATATATATATGGTGTCTACTGTACGTGAAAAGGCTTGAGACTATACATAGCTGTTATGGTTTTACTTTCTGATGAACCCATGGTCAGGTCTGTCCACCATTATTTATATTTGTCTGTATTTTATATACTGAAATACATACAGTACTGACAATAGTAAAGTAGGCCTAAACCTTAATGCAGGTGTGTGTGTGTGTGTGTGTGTGTGTCAGGTGGGTGCACATTGCATTTGTTTGTGTGCAGATATGGTTTTAAACAAAACTCTTCTAAGTCTTATTGGGTGTTATTTTCTACAACTGGGCTAAGTCTTTACTTTGTGATTGTTTGAAGGTTTGAAGGTTTGAAGTTTTTAAATGTCATCGTTTATTAATAGAACACCTATTTCAGCATGATAACCTTCAATTCTCCATGTGTTCTTTTCTATATCTTAGTACTTGCCAACCATTACATTTGAAACAGAAAAACAAATAAATAAAATAGCCCCGAGTCACCAAATTACTCATTTGGTGAATAGCCCTGAAAGCTCCAATCATTCACTGGCATGTGCAACTGGGGACTGTGCTAGAAGCTGTTAGAAATCGCTATGTGCAGTTACGTTGTTTAGAAAATAGCCATCTTAGCCATCTTTTAAAGAGCACTAAGATAAGTTGTCAAATCTCCCCCCCCCATCCCTTGAGAGATGACTCATCCAGCCCTGGCGAGCCTCTCTGACAGGCAGATTGACGTTCCTGACACACCTGTACACTGGAGACCAGCAAAAAAATGACTTGCTGGATCAATACTAAACACATCAGATAAGCAGGCAGTCAAATTCTTTGCAGCTAAGAGAGGCTGATTATACAAAGTTATGATGGCTGCTAAAACACTGCACAATATAGTACAATATATAATAGATATTAGAATAGAACTTCTAACACATGAGAAGTTTTATAACAACTATTAGTTCTAAGAACCTTTTATGTTATCATGCAACAATAGCATGGTTGAATGGTCAATTATATTATTTTTGTTTTCTTTCTAATTTTTACATATAGAACTTGGTGGGGCATGCTACGGCTCGACAGCAAGACAGTCGGGCAACTCGCCAGGCCGCGCCCACATATTTGATTGGTTCCATCAAGTGTCAACCAGGCTTTAGCGGCTTTCTTATTCTTAATAGACTCAGTAGGCTACCTGCTCCGAAGGAATTACATTTGTGACAGAAGTTGTCTCTCCCTATTTCATTCATTCTAGTTGTCTCACATTCTCCCTTTTATATGAAATATTTCTCTCTGGTTTAGTTTGAGTCATAATACACACGTCTAAAAGTTTGAATTTTCATCACGTTGTCATTCAACATTTTGTGTAACATTTTTAAATGATAAACAATATATTTTTTAACATTTAGGGGCTCTACCAGAGTCGGACCCAATTAATCAATTCATGGTTTTCAACCCTGAATGACACCCCTGAACCTAAGAGCGATTTGCTTAGTTTTAACAAAATTACTAATATACTGTATGCATATATGTATTGTATTACATTTGATGGAAACATTTGTGTGTCCTCTGGCCGTGTCCTCCTGTCAATGTAGAATCTTGGACTTGGACAACCTGGATTCTCCCTTAACAACATCAGAAGGAAAAGGCCTGTTATTTAACAAAAGAAGTGGCACAGCTCCTGGTCAAAGCTATGATCTCCCGGCTATACTGCAAAATACCCACCGCTTCACAATAAATCATGGTACGTCAGCCACTGACCTCCTTATCCCTCAGCACTTCACCCAACAGAAGACCTCTCTTTTATCTTCTAACCCTCTAACCCATTACGTTGCGGATGGATGACGACGACTTCCGGAAATGAGTTCCAGCAGGTTGGGATGTCTGAGCTACAGTGGCATTTGCTATCAGATTATTGGTTGCTCACAAATGGACTGGTGTTGGACCTGTTTCGATATTGACAAATGTGCTGAGTGTAACATTTGATCAAAACATCTGATAGATGTACTGCAAATGTGAAAGATCAAGGTCAACCCCCTCAGGAATAATTAGGCAATCAGTTAATTTTTCAAAATAACTTTCTGCGTTCACATGGAACATGGCAGACGGCAAACCGGATATCATGTTAGCGGACGATAGCAGGACGGCAAAATCAGTTGGAGCCGGCAAAAAAATGCAGACGCCGGCAACGGCAAACGACATGCCGTTGAAAGTTTAAATGTTTAACCTTTTTGTACAAACCAAATGTTTGTAGCTCCCTCACACACAGAGAAAACATTGACAACGAGAAGGTAATACTTTTGGTGAAACAATACTAGAATACTAGATACAAAAATATTTACATAAAACAGTTGCTACTAAATAATAAATTGTGTTATATTTTTGTCAAATTATTTGTAAACAATGCGACATCGCCATAGCAACTGCCATTCCGTTGGACTTTTATGAAAGTGTTTGCCGTTTGTCTTCTCGTGAAGATCTTTCCACATATCTTCATCTTCACCTAGAATCTACAATGTCCTGCAATTGTGTGCAATGGACCAGAGTATCTGGGCAAAAACTAAATAATAATAATAATTTCAATATAATAAATTCAAATTCTGCTATTGGTTTACATTAATTTTTAATTGTCCTTGCACATCATGTTCCCGTAACTTTTGGCCAGGGATGTGGGACTGTTTGAGCAACTGTTCAGCAAGTATGTATTTAAACTGTTTTTCAACTGCTTCATTTCTCCTTATGTATTTTTGCTTCCTCTGGTCCCCAGTGGCCTCTTACATAGCAGCTCAGCAGAGTGAGTGTTTATGAGCACACCTAGTCCCTCTCAACCCCAGCGGGATAGAGGGTAAACTCTACTGCAGCAATTGTGAAACCAAAGGTCAGCACCTCTAAATGGATCTTGGGGGCAGGTTCTGATGACCCTTCATTTAACAACAGTGTTTGTTTAATGAGCTTGCATCCCAGAGACTTGCTTCCTGCTTCCTGTGCTGAACATTTCTGTTCTGAGATGGGATTAAAAATATATAACTATAGGAGTTAATTACAAGTTAGATTCACAGGTCAGAAGGTGACTCCCTGAAGGAATTTTTACTTCACAATTTCATTAAAAGGACTTTTTTTTTTAAATAATTTATAATAACAATTATATGATGCTCATAAAATATACAGCTCATGGCATAAACATTGCCACACCTAAGTGATGTCCTTGACAGCACTGGAAGTCTCTGTGATGTATTTCTTTATTAGAAGTTATGACCATTATTTCTACTTTATATTACAGTATATTGCAGTAGCACGCAACAAAAACAGGACATCAAATGTTATTGGAGTTACTTCATTAGATTATGTATGGTTAAATAGTCTAGGCGTAGTATGTTTAAAACCATGTCCTCCCTGTGCAGTAGGAAATACAGTATATTTACATAATTATATCGTACCCATGTGAAATTAATAACATAACAGCAGATAAACGTACCTTATCCATAATAGCAGTATTTAATAAATAATGCTTAATGATACTTACTGTAGTGTCACACAGCATTTTCACACACACACACACACACACACACACACACACACACACACACACACACACACACACACACACACACGTAATCCAGTGACTGGAATCTATTCCCTCCTCTTTCTTATCTTTTACTGTCATTTCTCAATTCCTCTGAGGTGATGTCTCCTGCTGTTAGCAAACATCACTCAGCTCACGGAAGAGCCCATCCCAGTGGGGGTCCGACCAGCTCCTGGCAGCGAGCATACAGTCCAGAAAGAGAGAGAGCGGGTTAAGCCATGGGAACACTGTTAGGCAGGGACAGAGATGTTCCTCCCACTGGAGTACAACTGGCAATAGAGCAAGGCACTAACAATGCCATGGTTGTTACTTGCTTGAAAAATAAACTGGGGTAAACTGACACAAGAACAGAAAACGATGAAGTTTATCTTTGTTGTGTTTGCTTCGCACATGAAACCCTGCGAGCTGTTAACACTCATGTGTGTGTTGTCTTTAGGAGTGTCTTCTAAGTCACAAGGTCAGACAGACATAAAGAGAATGTGTTGACACAAGTCTAAAACACACACACACACACGCAGATAAGGGGAGACTCTTAAATTATTGAACACTACACAAAAACCCAGGTTGGTAACTTTTCAAAGTGTGGGACAGAAAGCTACCGTGTCAGCAGACCCTCATGGGGCTAACGTCGCATATTTCGGTCTATCCCGACACCTTGTTTCAAGTTGGAGTTAACAAGAGGTTCTACTGTGGCGTTTTCCACATCAGAGGACAGAAGAACAGAAGACAGACAGCTTGCCTATAACTGCCGCTCATAGTTTTCTCTGTGCAGTATGCTGGAATGGAATGCCAAGACAGATTCAGGAAAAAGGCATATCAGCTGGCATCAAACCGTGGAATAATGATGTAACTATGGGAACTTTTACTTACTGAGCTTTGCAAGATTGCCACATAAAGTAATTCTTCCACATCAAGTATTGACCCTGTGCCCACATAATTCTTTAAGCAGTCTGTCAGGTCATGTCTTGAAGCTTGTTAATACATACATACATACATACATACATACATGCATGCATGCTTACATACATACACACGTGATGCACTCAAAACAGCTAGTGTAAAACCCTTACTAAAGAAATCCAACCTCGATGTAAATGCAATGACAAACTACAGGCCAATATCAAACTTGCCATTTGTTAGTAAGATACTGGAAAAGATAGTCTCGGTGCAAATAAACCACCGAACCTGCAGCTATATACTCATTACTTACTGACTTTTGGCTAAAATAACATGGTGAAATAATAACTGAATAAAGGTAAATGAAGACAAAACTGAAACCCTACTTGTTGGCCCAAAAACAGGGCTATTCAATTCCAGTCCTGGAGGGCCGCTGCCCTGCATGTTTTAGATATCTCCCTGCTCCAACACACCTGATTCTAATGACTGGGTCATTAGAAGCCTGATAACGACCCAGTCATTAGAATCAGGTGTGTTAGAACTACCTTGCAACTGCTCTGCGAAACTGCTACAGAAAATGGTGCACGTGCCACGTGTTGTCTATCTTAATCTGCTGTCATCTTATTTTATTTCAATATTTTATTACATTTCAAATGTAATTTATGTACGTATGTTTATTCTATCTTAATTGTTATCTTTTTTTACTTTATGTGTTATGTCATTTCAGTTCCACATTATTTATTTTATTGTATTCTGTTAACCATAGCAATAGGTAATAATAAGTTGTATATCTTCAGACCAATGTTTTATTCCATCAAGGTAATACTATGATGTGTATCTACAGAACCATGTTAAACCCATGGATTCTGTAAGATGTCAGTAATTCCTACTACTGAAGTTATAAGCATGAAAGAAAGTACATGCAGGGTCTGTATGTCTGAGGCTATACAGTCAAGTCAATTTTATTTATATAGCCCTTAATGACATTTCAATCAAGGGGATATAACCATCCATAAAATACATGTACTGATAACTAATAACTGCTACTGGAAAAAACATCTGGCACTTCCTCCACCAGATTAGCATTGGTGCTATACGCATGGTGCTGACATTCTGACATGGCAACAAAAAGATACTGTAAGGGAAATGCCTTTTTTTAACAACTTATTAATGTTTTTATGTTTCTTATAATTATTTAATCTGATATTCTGATTCCTTTAACCATATTCATGCTTTTCTGTATTTCTGTATTTGTTTATGGGAGGCACATTGTGCATGTATTTCCTCTCTGTAAAACACTTTGAGCTGCAATTCTGTATGAAAAGTGCTATACAAATAAAGACTATTATTATTATTATCATATAAATATTATTAGACTCCTCTCCGGGAACCATCACCTTATCGTGGTGGAGTTTGTGTGTCCCTATGCCACGGTTTGCCACGGAGCCCAGCCGGGCACAGCCCGAAGAAGCAACGTGGCACCATCCTCCTCTTCATCCTATGGGCCCATCACTCGTGGGAGGAACCATAGGGGTCGGGTGCGCTGTCAAACGGGTGGCAGTGCAGGTCAGGGACCTCAACGGACCAGACCCGGGCGGCAGAGGCTGGCTCTGGGGACGTGGAACGTCACCTCACTGTGGGGGAAGGAGCCAGAAC
>JAODUH010072004.1:0-16278 GCA_027564835.1 Typhlichthys subterraneus
TTGTCTGGCCCCTCCCCTGAGACCACTTTGCCTTGGAAGACCCTACCAGGAGCACAAGGCTCCAGACAACACAGCTCTCAGTATCATAGGGACACACAAACCTCTCCACCACGATAAGGTGATGGTTCCCGGAGAGGTCCTATTATTCCATGTTATGTTTTTAGTTTAAATGTCACATTCATAGTACATGTGTATTATTGTATTAATTGCTATAGTGTTTTGATTATATTAAAGATAACTTGAGCTTGGTAAACTCCAAAATAAGCCAAAGGGCCACTTCTGACCCTTTCATGTCCCCTGTGAGAGTTCCACAGGGGCAGGTGCACAAAACGTATAACAAATATTAAGGTGCAGACATTCTGACTGAGGATGTAACAAGTTTCTTTATGGACCAACTGGTTGTTCATACAAAAGAGTCAGAGGCAGAGGTGCAATTCCCAGTATTTATTAAGACAGGCCTGCGGGGCAAGCATGGAGGTTGGGGTCAGCGACTCACCACCAAGGCTAAGGCACACTTGAAGGCATCTGATCAAGAAATTACATGGCAAGCCTGATGCACGTCAATTACAAACAGTTACAATTACTCCCAAACAGCTATTAGGCACTGCAAACACAGGTGGCAAGTATACTTTACCCCATCTGCAACCACCGGACACTGTCATTTAATAATGACATATATAAAATTTACTGCTTTATTAAAGTTACATTAAAACCACAAAAATAGACTTATCCAAATGGCTCAGCGCATTCAACCATACAGACAATGCACCCACTCGCCACTGGCTGCAGCTCCCAAGGGTAGGTAGATGGGGTGCAGAGTCACAGGCAGGTCGGCCACCCTGCCAGAGACTCAACCTAAAACTTACAAATACTTAGTTTTAACCAAAGAACATAACAAACATAAAATACAAAGAAGCAACTGCACGCCATCCATCTTACCCCATACCATACACAACCAGGAAACCTCCCGAGCCTTAATTGGCATCCATTTTATAGGTAGCTCTTCTTCACCACTCGATCTAGCTCATCCACTGTACTGTTGCTATGTACGGCAGTCCATTATGTTACAAGGTAACAATAATTTAACATTGTAACTGACCAGCGCCTGAGCCCACGTAGGATTTGTTCACTAATAGACACAATGTGTGTTAACACATCACCACGCTAGGTGAGAGACCAGCATAAAGAATGTACTTTTCTCTCTGTATCAGAGTCCTCTCAAGAACGGTCTTGGACAGACCTGGCTGTTTTATGGTGTCATTGTTCATTACTGTTTCTAAGCCACGACCTTAGCACCCATAATCGTTTTGGCCGAGACACTTGGAGTTCTTGGGGTATTGGACCCGACAGAGGTAATAAGTATGCCCCACTTGTTGGCATCACCGATTGCTTTGAAGAGGCTTCAGGGTCAGCAGAATGGGTTTCTCTGGTATCAGAATGAGCTCAAAGGTGCTTTTCACCTCTGCCTGTCGCTGGGTCTCCACTCTGAAGTTCTCCAGCATCTGGCATGGCAGAAAGCAAAGACACGGTGAAGATATTGCATACATATCTGACAGAAATCCATTGTTTCTGTTTTGACATCTCACGTGGATAAGAAACAGCTGCATCTCTGTCTCTGCTATCCGACGTCCTAGACACTGGCGCGGTCCGAAACCGAAGCCCAGGCTCTTGAAGTATTGGTCCTCTGTCCTCAGCCAGCGAGACGGCTGGTACTGCTCAGGACGAGAGAACACCTTGGGGTCCCTGCCCATAGCGTAAAGGCCGAGCTGCACCAGGGTCTGACCACACGTAGGCACGCCAGACAAACAAGCAAGCACACCAAGGTCATCAGCACACCGTGTACTCAATAAACATGCTATCTCCAAAGCGGCTGTGAAGCCAAATGTGCCTTACCCCAGAAGGTATGTGGTAGTTTTGAATTATGATGTCTTCTGTTATGTATCTTTGCAAACTTACTGCAACTGGGTGTAGCCTGTAACAGATGAACAGACCATTTTTTTTAAAGATAGGCTATCTTTAAACAGGATTACACAAATAATACATCCAGAATCTGGAATAACTGGTGCTCCTTTTGTATATAATATAAATGTGAAGACTAAAGAAATTATGATTCAAATGAGAGAGCATGATCAGTCAGGGCCATATATCACACGTTAGAATGTTTCATTTGTAGCTAGTTAGCTACACATTCCTTTTTGTCGGCTGAACACCACCTACTCTATTCTAGTGTTATCTCACCTCAGTGTTTCCTTCAAAGCCCCCTTGACGAGAGGAATCCTCCTCAACATATCCTGCATGTCACCCTGGGTCTCAGCACGGGCAGCAGCAACCTCGGCCCTCAGTTCCTCCTGGAGGTTTGGGTGTCTGGCCAGCTCATACAGCGTCCACAGCAAGGTGACAGAGGTCTGAAAGACACATGTGCCGTTGCCATGCAGTACTGCACATCGCACTCTTATCACACATGGCATTCTAGTTCCAAGATGGCCGCTACCGTGTCTACGCCTCCAGCCATCAGCTCAGTAACACTGGCCTTGATGTCTTCGATGGACAGCTTGTCCAGCATGAGTAAGCTAGCCAAGACACCTGGGTATTTGTTTGGCGTGATTGTCTCCCTGTGCAGCTGCCTGTAGATGTTCTGGATGCAGCAATCCGCTGGCGAGGCAGGGGAAGGTACACATTACAAGTGCTCTCTGCTCTAAGGTTATCTCATGTACAGTAGTTGGGGGAGGTTATCTTAGTGGGTGTTTGTCTTCAAGGTTGCTACGATCCTGGGGTACATCTCCATCATTGTCCTAACTATGTACCCACTTCCAAAAGGTTTTCGTACTGTATATTTAAAAGGATACTTATGTATTATAAGTAGGTTTGGCATGATTGTTCTCTGGCCTTACCATGGTTGAAGATGCCATCCCAGGCCTTCACATGGTCCTTCCACACTGTAGCCCCAATCCACTTCAGGATGTTCGGGGGTATGTATAGCATGGGTGAGGTGCTCTTGAACATGACAGTGATGCAGTCAATGAAGTACTGAGCCTCCGGGTCAATGTAGTCCAGCATCAAACCCAGGCGTTCACCATATAGCACAGCGCTTACCGCTTCGTTGGACCAAGCAAAGGTGAAATACAAGAGGGAGATAAATACTGCATCAGCAACAAAACACATACTCAACTCACATACTCAATTAAGTCAATCTTACATTCCAGTGCGTATTTGAACAGTTCATGAGAAAGGTCTGTTGTCCACTTATTCTGCCCGGATCGCTCAATCTTTTTGTTAACTCTGGTCACAAAATCCTGGCCCACTTCATCCAGCAAAGGAATAAAGTTCTGCAGAACCTTTGGCGAGATAACTTCCTTGTTGAGAATCACTCTGTTCGACCGCCAGTCTTCTCCATTCCTGTCAGGGGTTTGGAAGGTGTCACTCTACCAATCGACCCTTAAACAATGAACGTGAAGAACATAAGCCTGTGTTGGATAGGTCAGTTACAGCACTTACTTGAGCAAAACTCCATATTTGCGATTCCTGTAGTCCCTGTACGATGTCCATGCTTCTACAGTCAATCTTTTGGGATACGAGCCCTCTGCTTTGAACAGGATGGCTGCATCTTCAGGATTGATTATATTGACGCTCTCATAAGATCCAATTTTCTCCCTTTTCAACAGAAACAATACATGAAGGCTATAGCCATGATAGTTTGTTTACTTGCTATCAAAACATTTGTCCTTGGACTTAAATTATTTATCAAAGACATTTATACAAATATAAGTGGATATTTTTAAGCAATTCACAATCACTTCCACTGTATCTGTAAGTTTCCAGATATATTTTCAGGGTCTTGTGAGGCTATGTTTATTTAGTATGCAAGATGCAGGAAGAAGACAGTGATAGACAAATGAATAAATATCTCTAGTGCTACATGTAGTCTTTGTTTTAGAGATGACAATTGGTCTTTTCTTGTGCCGCTTACCTGTAAATTGGTCCAAAGGTATTGAAGTTTTGCGCCATAATGCGGTGAAGGTTTCTGAACCCATCCAGCTTCCAAAACCTGCAGAGGTTGACCACTCCATTCTTCCACAGCCCAGGAATCTCATCGAAGGATCTCACATTAGAACTGCTCTTCTGGGTCACCTGCCTGGCCACTGACATGCTGCTTCTGCAACGCACACCTGGCAGAGGCTGTCTGTCTGTCCGGTACCAGGGCCAGACCACGGACCGCCACACACTCCACCTAGCCATCCTGTTGCTCCTTCTGCTAACTTAAAGCAAATGGTGTCTCCTCTCTGTCCCTGGGACTCTGCCCCTTAGTGGGAAAGGCTTGGTTTTAACCATCTCTCTCTCACAAACACACACACACACAGACCTTGAAAGAGGGTACTTGCTTAAGTATAGTCATGTAAATTGCCATCCAAGTGTATTTTATTAAATCAACCTAACTTTAATTTGGCTTGATTTATATGAAGGCAAGATCACACCAGATAAAGCCTCGTAGCCTACACAACACAATATTTGATCAAATTGTGTTAAAAACATTTTTATTCTTCAGTTGTTGCTTTACTCACTTGATACAGTGAGTTGGCCCAAGAAAGTGCTCAATGACATACAAATATGGCATATCAACAAAACAAAAAAGACATATGTCCTTTATTCATAACAATCAGAATAAATAAATGCATCTTATTCAACAAACGTTACATTTCAAGTTACTACTTCTTGAGTAGCTTTATCAGTTCCTCCAGCTTCATAGCGGTCTTTAGGTCTCCCTGGACGACCAGTCTCCCGCTGGCATATGCGGCATAAGGGCGTAGCGTGCCCTCGAACATGGCCAACAGGTCGCTGTCACTCATACCCAGTGTCACGTGAGGCTCGGAGCTTGGGCAGCCTGCAGCAGCAGCTCCTCCACCTGCAGTACAGGGGTTTCACCAGCAGGTGGAGGTTCATGACTGTGACTATGGCAATAGAAGTATAGTCTAGTTGTCTAGGTGTTCCAACTCCTAGCCGGAAGTATCTCTGTAAGCATCCTTGAGCAAAATGCCTATATGCATGTTATTGTACTCATTGTAAGTCGCTTAGTAGCCAAACTCCACTAAACCACCTAACTGTTAGATAATTGATTGATTTGATATTGATTTTCTCTAGACAGCTTTCAGACAACTTACTGTATCTTAAAGGTAAAGACAGTTATTGCAAGCTAAATGTAAGCGAATACACTTTGTCAAATTCAACAAATATCTCCTCACATTTCACCAGCTTATCGTTCTCTGTGCGTGTTGAAAAAATAATATCATACTTCTACACAGCTTTGGCTCCATAAATAGGACCATAAACAAAGTGGGGAACACCGCTCGTATCAAGAAAGCCGTAGCACTACGCTTTGCTTCTCAAAGCCTTTCGACATGTGAGGCGCGGCCGCAGAGGACCGCGGAGCGATACTGTTTTGATTTGAGCTGGAAGTTAGCAAGGACGAATTCAAGACAACAGCGACTCAGACCTCTTCTTCTCTCTAACCATTGTAGTTAACAGTAGTACATAGTGCAGACACCGCGGTCCATCGATTGAGTTACAGCAGCCCCAGAAGCATGAATGATATGCTCTGTTTAGCAGTTGAACAATTACCTTGACTCAGATCCACATAGTAGCTCTTCTGTTGTCCGTCAGCCGAGCTGACGTTGAACTGGAAGAGCGCCCCCACCTGGCTGACTAAGGTCTCTGAAAGCAGCAGTTTCACAGCCTCGAGGAGGCCCTCCACGGAGCCCACCTGGGACCCGGCCACCCGGGCAGAACCGCTGACCTCGTCGGTTAAGCTCATGCTGTCCTCTGAGCACAGATCATGTATTCAGCGTTTATTACAGGTACAATGTGCTCGCTACTAAACACAACAGATGCCACACTGAATGTGCTGTGCTACCTTTGTGAGCCTGTGAAGGCCCACTGTTGCTCAGGAAGTGCATAGCCAGCTGCTGGATAGGGCCAGTGAGGCCCTCCAGGCCGGGCATCATGGGTGGCATGATAAGGGCCCCCGGGGAGCCTTCCTCTGGGGCTTTCAGCAGGGAGCCTACCGTGAGCTCCACCCTGTCCACCTCCAACCCCCAGGGACGGGTCAGCTCGTTGACATCCACCTGGAAGTCAATTTATGTTGATTTTTATAGCTCTTAATCAAGACAGCCTCAAATGGCTTGTTATGGGAAGTTTCAATAAAAGGATATACTTAGACAGAGAATCTTTAGTCTTTGTTTAATTAATAATTTCTATAGAAATGGAGCATTCCCCACAAACGCAGTTCAATGCATCTTGCGAGAATGTTCAACCTTCTGTTGTCTGCCTGTTTACAATAGACAACAGAAGGTATAGTAATCAATCAATCAAGACAGGAGGAGATGTAGCTACAGTTAAGACATTCCCGAGAGGTTACACGTTAAACCAGGAGAGGAGAGATCAAAGCTTAGAAACACAGGTCATTCTGTGGTCAGATCAGATATATGGCAGAGTCAATCATCCTTATACAGGGACCTGTTGATTAGCCCCCAGGTTCTTCCTGAGAGGCGAACTAATCTCATCTGGTTAACTAATCTCAAACCTACAGAAAAGCAAGTCTTAGGTAAAAGGTAATTTAGAGGCTATGTCAATGAATGTCTGTGGAAGCACACAAAGGCATCTCTCAGTTCATAAACACAAACCTATATAAAACAAAAGTAATATATAAGATTAAGTAAAAATATGCCATTACAGGCTGCACAGTACATTCAGCATGAAAACATCCCACCCGTAACCTAGGCTACTCCTACTGGGCAAGTAAAATCTTCCATTAAAACCACCAGAGAAATACACCTTGGTAATGGACCGCAAACCCACCAATCAAATCCAGTGAGCAACAAGAATTCAAATATTATTTCGATGTTGATTTTGATGTTTGAACATGAAAATAAGGGGGAAGGAGTTACGATAGGAAGCCAGTGTTAGCCTGCCTGGTGTAACCAGACCATGCTATGGCAATGCTCCATTGGGACGTGTTCGCAGTTGTTTCCTCCTACTTGGCGTAAACCTCTGGATCATTCTGAAACTAATGGACAGCACTGAACAAATCACCGTTGCTGCATTACTGTTTTGATGACTGTCACTTTATCTAGCTCTAAACATGCTTGACTTCAGCGTCATCTCACTAACCCACCCTGATTGAACAGCCAGCATGGTGGCTGTGCAAACGCTAATAAGCTGAATGCTAATGAGTTGAGAGCAAAAGTCGAGCGGAGCAGTTAAATGTTAATGAGCATTGTCTCTGCTTGAGCCCAGTGGAAGAGCAGCCTGTAACCTGCCTGTCTGTATCCAAAGACAGCTGGGTGGTGGCGGAGTACAATGGGAGGGCAGTGCTCTAACACTTCAAGAACACAGGAACACAGTTGCAAACGCACGATGTTCAAACAGCATTGCACGTGGGTTCTAAATACATTAGTCTGTCTGCTAAGGCAATAGATGCCTTTTATTAACGAATATATCAAATCACGCCTGTGTCTGTAGCGAGAGAAAAGAGCCGCGTGATCACCACACCATTTACTAACGTAATGTGATGTGACCTCACCCCAAGGTGTTCCCCCAGTCTGACTCGCTCAGTTTGGATCTCCCTGATCGTCTTCTTGCCCAGGCTGTGGGTCATAGCCTTCTGGGCAGTCAGCCTGGTGGATGCATTCAGGTCCTGGACGGCCACCACGGACATGACGGGGTTCCAGATCCTGAACTGGATGTCCGCTCCCACTGACAACACACCGCCATCTTGTGTCATCACCTGTGTTGGAGACAGGACAGGTCAGCTCATTACACACCACGTGTTTTATGTTATATTTAATTAAAATGGTAGAATCTTATGCAAGATATTCCTACGTATCGTTGCATGATTTAATGAGAATGTTAACAATGCCAGAGGAGCGTTTTACATTTACAGCACAACATTTAGCAGAAACTTATCTAAATCTAAAATACATAGTACTGTAGAATTAATAGACCGTCATGCACCAATCAGATGACCAAAGGAATGTAAATATACCTGGCAGGGAGGGATGTTGAATGCACGTGTTCGCAGGTCTACTCTCTGCCACTGGTCTAGTAGTGGCAGGACTAAGACCACCCCAGGCCCCTTTGGAGGACAAACTCTGCCCAGGCGGAAAACAACTATCCTCTGGTAGTTAGGAACCACCTACACAGGTTTAGAAACGTAAATATGGGCAGGAAAGGGTAATAATTGCTTAATAGGAGTATCTCACATAACCATACTAACTTACTTTGAGCACAAACCATCCTGAAATAGGGAAACTTATAAGTGTACAGCTATAGACCAGTAAAGTGATGATCACATTGCAAATCAATGAGAGCCATCCTTGGGAAGCATCTGTAACAAAGTGAACAAAAAGGATTACCTACAATACTAGTATTATACAACTGTAGATAAACTGTATGGTTTGACATATAGCACACCATAGTGCCTGGCTATGTCTATAGATTATTATCGTAACTGATATGAGATTTGACATTTGTAATATTTGCTTAAGTAAATAAAACTGTATAATATAGTCACACAAGAAACTTGACCCTTCTCAAATATCTCCAGTAAGCCAATATAATGTATCATCCATTATTTCAGCTGGTGTGTCCCCAATTTATTTGCTTTTAGCAAACACAATTTCGCCTACCAGTAAAGTCGTTGTCGAGGACATGGGGTATGTAGTCAAATACATTTCCTTTGTGCTGAGGGGGTTGTATGAAGCCCTTTCTATCTACAAAAAACCCTGGACTATTTGTTGTGAATAATTTCTGTTGCAGAGGATGGTACTGGTAGCTCGTTGGTTTGCCAAACATTGTCACAAATATAATTGTTAGATTTTACTAATATTGCTAAATACAATACATCTACAATTTTCCAATACGGTAGTTCAGCTAAAATCACGAAGGTACTATACATGAATACCGCAAAGCATTATCATGTCAAATCATCAGATTACAAGTTTACTTGCGCTTCCGCAGTTCAGTTTCTTATTCAGTATATGTTTCTTACGGCAGTGTACTATCGCCACCTACTGGGTTGGAGTGTCATTAGACTAAAATAGCTGCAAACAGTATAGACTGGACATTTGCAATGCTTTTTGTGGTCATCCAAAGCCTCAGTGCAAACAACAGAAAGGCCATTCAACAGAATGGGTGCCATTTCCATCACCAGGGCATCATGTGCGCAGGGCTTTTTAATGTAGCGCTACTGGGATGAAGTGCTGCTCAGCGCCCTGCCATCGCAAAACTGCATGCGCTATGTGGACACACATAGCGCATGCAGGCCTATGTCCACGAGGTGCACACACAAACAGCCTGCACAAACAGCCCCTTTGAACTAACCTAATTCAAAGGGGCTGTTTGTGTAGGCCTAAACTGGTCATGGTTTCAGGTGCCACCTGCAGACTCATAACCGAACTGCAGTCCACTCAACTGCCCCTTTTTAATGTTTGTTTGGAGTCATTTCGGATTAGTGCATTTCGAGGGGTGAGAGCCAGAGGGGCGTGACATTTAGGCGTGACATTCAGGGCGAAACTGATCTGATATATATATATATATATATATATTAAAGCTATTGATGAGCTCTTTTTACTGCCATTAAAAAAGAGCTATTGATGAGCTCTTTTTACTCCCAAAGCGGCACAAGTGAATTCTTAATCAATTTGGAGTTATTCATTAAAAACCAAAAAACATAAATACTGAATATACTATTAAGTCAGTTGGTGCCAAAGGGTGTAAATCCACTTAGGCCCTTTGGCATTGAGAAATGTATATTTGGAAAGCATGTGGTAAGTATGTTTATGTTCTATTTCTATTTTATCACTAGATTGTTATTTCTTTTAAACTGTACTGTATGTAATGCTTTGTTCATATCGTCATCAGATGAGCCATGCATTTAGATGAAATGGATGAAAAGACGCATGTGAATTGTAAAATGTTGTTAAAGTTGGAGAAACCCTTAGTTCTCACCCCTCAATGTAGTCCGTTTGAAGGTGGCCTCTAGGTCAATTTTGACCAGAGCTTTATCTTTTCATATAATAGCACTGGAAAAGACATGCCACGGTGACATTTTCAGATATGATATCTCCACATAGTTATTTTAAATGTTTTTCACTCAAATATATTTTACTTACTTACTTTACTTTTTATTTTACTCACCATATACTTTCATGCCTGCTTGGAGGCATCTCGTCAGTCAATACCTTGACATTGTTAGCTATGTCAACAGGGCACCTATAAGGTATGACAATGACAAACATCATAGACTGAACGCATAGAATTAAACATTGTCCAAACTGCTTAACAACTATGAATTCACCAATATAATAATTCAAGTTATCTACCTGCAGATTAATGTTTGTCTGAAAAAGCCAACCAGTTTATATGCCATACTGTTAAGCAACCATTGACCAAGGGATTTAGCTAGAATAAGACAGTAGAAAACAATATGAATTAACATGATGATACATATTGTCATTGATCTTTGTTCTTTATTATTGTTATATTTAGAATCAGTAGCTGGCCTGTTTGAATTGTATCTGTGGTATGTTGTCTTGGGTCTCTCTCAGAAGGTATTCTCATTTTTGACAGGTGCTCCTCTTTGTATACTTTCTTGATATTCTCTGTATAGTTTCACAGAAATAAGTTGCTCTTCTTTATTTAATGTTTATATTTTGTCTACTTGCTGGATATATCTTATCCTGTCTAAAACCAGGTAAAAGGTCCCCTCAACCAAACATACTTGGAGAAACTTTTATGGTGCCCGTAAGAAAGTAGACGCTGATGTGCTTGATAGACTGTTCCTGGAATAGTCTGCCAAACCTTCTTTATTTTTCTAGACTGAGTGATCATGTTGTCTGGAAACCATCCATACAAACACAAGAGGATTAGCACTAAGAGCTGTGTAAGCAAATGCTGATTTGTCAACCAGTGAATATTTATCCATAAGGATGAATCAATCAGGCACACTGCTTAAAAGAAGACCATGCACAGTAATAAAAGTAAACAATTAAAAGGCTCTTTTCATTTCACATCTCACAGTGACACCTGATTGTTGTTCTGAGTATGCATTATTCAGATGCATGGTCATCCTGAATGCTGGGTAGAAATGCTTCAAGTGGATGGTGCCTATTTATCTCATATGTTTAGATTACACCATGCATTGTTTATTTGTGTGTTGTGTATGGAGTGTTTTTGTTTTTGTTGGTCCTGCCAACTGAACAGCAACACACAATGTGGCTTCAGGCACCTGAAATCAGTTATACTACCATCAAATGCCATCCCCCTCTCTAAAAGGGATCTTGGAAGGGGGCGATGAGAAGAAAAACAAGAGAGATTGAAAGAAGCAGTTACGACTTGACCCCAAGTCAATCTTTATGCCATATGCTGGCTGCTCTCTGAATGCTCAGTCTTCCTAATTAGTAGGGAAGCCAGTGATGTGCTTATTTCTTAGTGGATTTATAATATTACACAGTGAGATCAGAGAGAAAATCTGGAGCCAGCCAATCCTTGCACTTGCTGTTGTGTGGAATACTGCAACACTAAAAAGCTATAACTGCAGCTGAAGATTGTATTCTAGGGCATCTCTTTGATTCATAAGGCCACTTGGTATCAAAAGCAGAGCCCTGTGCTGGTCCAAAGTGTGAAAACGGAAAACAGACATAAGACATTATACCTAGCAGAATAAAACAATTAAGCGATTATTGCACTGTTTTGTATGGCCCATGTTTTTGTAGATAAAGAAAAAGTAAAGATAGTGAGTACACATAACACAAAACATAATTAAATATGTTTAATCCACACTAATTATCTGAGTTTAAACTTTATTTAGACATAGCAGATTAAAACTTTGAGAAAAAATTGAGACACACACAAAACAAAACATGATTAAATGTTTAATCCACTAATTTTCCAAATGTCCAAATATGTATTTATATTTTTTATAGTACTCAAAATGTTAAGTGTACAATCATTATGGTGACCTGACTGAGTGTGTAGGCCCTTATATAAAATAACAAAGTCCTTTCAGTGTCTCTGCCCATATCACCCTAAAATGCTAGTGTAACTGAGGTTACTTTAATTATAGTGTAATTATTCAAAAGCAGTGTTGTGCATTTTAATTGCACATGATACTGCATTATAATATACAAAATGCATCATCAGGCACAAATTGTACCGGAATAAGTAGGTAATTTGTCCCCAATGAGTGTGGGTAACCAAGGTAGTGTGTACTAGTGTGGCTCAGTTTACGTTTCATGTGAGTGGGAGCAGGACTGAGGTGTCAGCACTATGTTCTCAGGAGATTGCCTGCTGCAGCCATCTGCTGCCTGCTACCATTGTAATCCATACGTAGAGACAATCCATTGTCCGACTTCATATCAACGGTAATCCTAATTAACAACACATAAACAACAGTTATTGCCAATTTATTTATGTACATACAGGCTTATTTCTAACCTGTACAGATATATGTGGCTGCTGATAATCTAAATGTATTTGCCTACATAATGTAAATAATAGAAACAAATGAGTCTTTATATATTTGTATGCAACAAAAAACAAAACCAGGTTATATATTAAAAATACGATTAATGACTATTTAGGAGGGAAATTTTTACTATTTATCTTGTTAAATTGTGCCTTGCAATAGCCTGGTGTAACCAGACCATATTCACGTTGTGAACAGGTCTGGCCACGCTCCGTTGTGAAGTGTTCACAGCAGTTTCCTCCTACTTGGCGTAGACCTCTGGTTAGTTTTTAACCTATAGGACAGCTCTGAACCAATCGGCATTGCTACAATTGATTTGAGCGCCTCAGCAACACGTTTGACTTCAACGTCATCTCACTAACTGATTGGGCTGACTGGTTAGTGAGGAGTGGAGTGTAGAAAGTGACATCCTTTGGGTGTGGAAGGGAAGAGACATCCTGAGTTTCATATAGCAAGAGGTTTTTGTAGCGCTGCTGTTAATGCATCCATAATGAAAATATTGTCAGTGTTATTAATTACACTTTTCACTGAGTAAATATATAGTAAAAGTGTAAACTTTTCTTTAATACAATCATATTGTTTACCACAATGAGCACCCCAATGAGAGCACCACTTGGAAAACCACTAAACAATCACTCAGTTTACATAGTTATATAATTAATATAATTAAACAACTTAATTAAAATTAATTTGACTTACATAGTTTGCAAATATAATAGACCCACTCTTCAGACATCCTGATATTCGTGTTTACAGTGGCCAACATATAGAGGCTCTGCCTGGACACTCCGCCTACAAATAAGCAGCAAAACATATTTGTTTCAGTCAGCTAGCAGGAGCATTAGCTGTGAGCAGGAGAGATGTTTGACTGATAAAAATGGCTTTATTCTGCAAATGCTGAACAGTATATTTATCTTTAACTGTGTATCAAGGCTTGACTGTGACTTTATTGTCCCCAGAGGGATATTTGTTTTCACAGCACTGTACATCACCAAAACATACATAGATAATATCCACATATAAAAATACACCATAGACAGCAGACAACATCATAAAAGGCCATTAGTGGTCATTTCTGTTCTGTCCTGGTGGAGTCAGCTATCCTGGAGAAAGAGTGATGATCATGAAACAAAACAAAAACACCTCTCCTTCAATGACATCTGGTGCTCCCTCAGAAGCTCTGCCCCCTAACATGGAGACCTACCTCAACAATGTGCAGCGGAATTCATGCAGGCGAGGGAATGCTTCGTCAACACTAGAGGTCTGCTTCTCATCACTCCAAAACCTTTCTGCTGCAGCGCTGGCTCTCGGCCTTGGAGACACATCCAAAAGTGGTCAGTTACAGTAGAGTAGTCGTTGGATCAATGAAAAGGTGCAACCGCTCAGTTCGTACAGCTACAGTATTCCTGCATGCTGACTCAGGTTGTGGTTTAGTTTCTCGTACCAAAGGCGCGGCGAGAGGTTGACGGCATCGACATATTCCCCCCACATGCAGACCTCCCCACCAATAACCAGCTCCTTCTGGTGCTCAGTACCTGGGAAGGAAATATAACAATGTACAGTAAAATATTTACAGTACGCACACACATGCACACGCACGCAGGCTTTTATAATGCTGTATACTATATGGTAATATGCACTTTAACACACTGGTTTCTACTTATTGTAAATAACCAATACAAGTCAGATTCACATGTAACATTTGAGCATGGCAACGAACAATATGGTGTCTGTTGCCTCTTGTGCGCCTTATGATAATTGTCTTACTGTATTGCAAAACAATGACGAACCTGTAGGCCTTATGTTGCATTCATCATATTCAACTATACAGATTAAATGATGTGATCATTTTGAAGAATCCTAATTGTACCCTACAGTCTGTGAAAAAAGTGTTTACTGCATAAATTAGTAAAGGCTGGTCCCCATATGGTGTAAGTATTGAAGTGTCAGTAAGTATTGTAGCTTATTGAGGGATAATAACTAACATTTTGCAAGGTTGCCTTGATTCTCATTAAATATATTTTGTCACTAATCATAAACATCTGGCCTAGCATTTGGTGTTTTACAGTATTCTGATCCACAAACATAGGGAAATGTAAACAAAGTCAAGACAAACCAGCCATGAAGCAGGTTAACACAATCGAATGCTGAACCTGGCATATCCTATCATACACTTTTGAAAAGACACATAGTGATTTTGGCCCAGTCACCCATCCCTAAAACAATGTTCTATTCTATTTAGAAGAACTACAGCTTTACCTGAACATGTTTTTTTTTTGTTTAAAGGGCATACTGTAACAATAACACACAGCTGGTAATGAAGACACTGCAACTGTTCACTGCAAAGGTTGTGCACCTGACCCTTGAATGCAAGAGGCCACACTGTGTAATAGCGGGCCCAGTTGTGTGTAGGGCCTGGCTGGTCCAGATACCATGGAGAGGCCAGGATCACTTTGATCCCTGCCTTAGTCACTCTGCGCACCTCACACAGGTAACAGCCGTCTTTCCAGACCTCCACTACTGACAGAGAACTGTGCTGCAAAGCAAACCTCAGGTCTGTTAAACACACATAGTCTTAGAAAATATAAATGACAAGAACAGCAAACGTGAACTGTGGGCTAATATGTTGTTGTGTTCACCCGCTTATGGTAGTCAAACATGTCTTGCCACACAATGGACGTCTTGTTGATTTTTGAAGTCATGTTTACTATGCTGGAAATATAGAATTCATATTTTTAGAATTGTTGATAATGAATCACAGAAGGCAAACTAAGCTCTAGCTTGTAGATGTTGTTCTACATATGCATCCTTTATATTGATGTGTTCCTCTCCTGTGTGTGTTCTTACTTCTCCATGTAGTACGATTCCAGTTTGGCATAGTCATGTCCAAATCCCATCTTTTGCATAAATATCTTGATATCAGGATTAGACTTCCTGAGGGGAAAAAATTATAGTGGTTAAAACAGCATAGTGTGCTAAAATATTATAGCCAACTCAGGTACATCTGGCTCAAGTGTACCAGCAGCTGAAGTCCACTTCATCTCCACCCAGATGTATATAAGAATCGGGGAACACTGAAGACACTTCCTTCAATAGCTTGGCCATAAACTGGTAGCTTGAAGTTAATGCTGGATTAATGGGTCCAAAGGTGCCAGAAGGGGTTCCTCCTTTGTAGCATGGAGTCAACAGGATGGACTGCCCTACAATATAAAATAATATAGATTAGTTCAGTTAAAATGATGATGATGTTAGTCATCATCATGTCATGTCAGTTAACATATTACTCCAGAAATTAGGGTTCAGTAGACATCAATAGTTATTTCCACTCTTTGTTGGAGAGTTTAACATACTGTAGTACTCAGTAATAATATAATACTTATATAATACTTTCCCCTCCTAAAACACAGCCCATTTCTGTTGTACCTTTTCCCCACGACTGGGTGTGGCCGGGGGAATCAAACTCAATGAGAACTCTGATTCCTCGTAGCCTGGCATTTGAGACCACCCTTCTAACGTCTGACTGTGTGTAGACGTGAGTGGGTTGGGTGGAAAGCTCCCTTCAGAAATATTTTTGAGATCAGATTCTATTATTCAGTCATTTGTTTGTATAAACGCCACATGTATATGTCCCATATATGTGCAAATGCAATTCCAACAAACCATTATGTGTGTGTGTGTGTGTGTGTGTGTGTGTGTGTGTGCGTGTGTGTATATATATTTATAAACAATACAGTGTATACACAAACACGTGCGTGTGTGTA
>JAODUH010072015.1:0-16276 GCA_027564835.1 Typhlichthys subterraneus
TTCATACTGGTTAGTGCTGGTGTAGTGCTGGTCCAGGCTGGTTCATACTGGTTAGTGCTGGTGTAGTGCTGGTCTAGGCTGGTTCATACTGGTTAGTGCTGGCGTAGTGCTGGTCCAGGCTGGTTCATACTGGTTAGTGCTGGTATAATGCTGGTCTAGGCTGGTTCATACTGGTTAGCGTCTAGCTGGTATACCAGCACTCCAGCAACCAGCATGCTGGTTCCAGCATGCAAATGTATACCTTATGCTGGTGACCAGCAATGCTGGATTTGTTAGCAGGGTTGTCCATTCATTTTCTTAAGTAAGTTTCTAGTTTTTAGTTTCCTTCTTTTTCGCTTTCTGTCGTGCAGCCGATAGTTTGACGTGCTTTACACAGCGGTTTAGCTGCGTTTGTTTAGAACTCTTTACTCTGAATAAATAAACTAAATAGTGCTCCTTCTTACTTGGCGACTTGCTTTGATGATACGTTGGCTCTCTTGTTAGTTAGCTTTAGGTGATCACTAGATCACTCAGCTATTCTCTCTCAGTAAAAACTACGCGTGCCTCACAAGAGTCCAGGTAGCTGTTTGCGGCAAGAGGCAACTTGGCCTGTGGGGAAATGAGTGTTGTCTCTGGCAAACACAGCCACTAAACCCCACTCCAAAACTTCTCCTAGTCCCTTTTAATGTCCCCTTTGTGTTTCACCCCTGTGCCTGCTGGCCTCTAATGCCCTAACACCTCCCCATCTCACCCTCCCTCTCTCTCCATCATCCATCCCCCCTGGTTCCGTCCTATCACACCGCCTTCCTCAATTCCCAGAGAAGCCCCGTGCCTCCTGTCAGCACTAGCCCGACTGTAGCTGGTGCGGATATTGAGCCAGACGCTGTGCCGTGTTTCATCTTTTGATATGTTTGTGACTGTGCTTCCTCGCAGTCCCCGGCTGCTTGTCTCGTCTGGCTTGAATCCCAGCCAGCAGTGGCAGTTAGTCTTCTCCTATGTTTCTAGCTGCACAGCACCGAGAGCGGAACGCGAGCTTGAATTGAGCCCGTGTTTTTGACTACTGTTTATCTGTGTACATTAACAGGTTGCCATTGTTGCACATGCTGTTTTAATCACCAGCTAATGTGTTAGCTCGTACGCTACCTGCAGTTAGATTCAGGAGCATGTATGGATTATTCGGAGGAGGTCGGGCTACATTGTTTGCTCATGGCAAGAGCTTGAAACACTAGGCTAATATTTGAAGTACTGTGTCCTCATTGCCACATGGACATATATGGTTCCCTAGTGTCTAGTTTAGTTAGTATTCTCTCTATCTCTTTCAGAGCCTAGACACAAACTGTGGACAGTATTATAACAGACACACACACACAGAGAAAGAGCGCGACCTGAGGTCTGTAACAGTCAAAACACGGCACACTCATTATATCATTCCCTTTAGCTGTCTTAAGTTTCAGTAGAAAAGAAAGGAGCCTTTCTTCTGGATTGTACTTTCTCATGCGCTCGGCCGGAGCCCTAGGAGGGACTCTGGTGGTCTCTGGACCTCCTTGGCCTCCCCTAGTGGTGGCGGTGGGAGGTGCATGGGGCCCTGGAGCTACACCACCGTCTGCACCAGTACAAACCTCAGGGGAGTTTGAATGCTCTCTGTTGTCTCGACTACATCAAGGCTGCGACGTGGAGCCTGGCCCCTCGTTCACCTCGCCCGTTGTTTCCCACCGACTATACCATCCCGCCCCGCCTCGGTTTCCCAGACAACAGCAGCGTGATCACACACGGCGACTCGCAGAGTCACGGAATAACGCAGCACACGGGACTATTTAAGGGGAAGCGGGGAAAAAAAAAAACGAACTTTGCGTCGCATTGGGAATAGGAAATGGTGCGTCGCAAATGTTTCAGTGTGTATGCAGCCTTTATCATGAAGGCCTATATAATACAGTACTTAGTGTCGGAGAAGTCAGATGAAATGTGTCACGGCATACAATGTGTTTCGGTATACAGACGAGCTTGCAAGCAGTGGATAAATATGCAAAGCGTAAACAAACGTTCCAGCAGTCTAATTTGGTTTCCTGCAGGAAGGCGTTACACAGAGGAAGTGTCAAACTGTGCTCCCCATTAACCCTGCGCCTATATACAGCTACCCCTTCTCTGAACCCCCCCCCCCCCCCCCCCCCCTTTCCCTTCATTCCCGCTAGGTGCTGACAGACGCCCATGTTTCTGAAACAGCTGTCCCCCATCACACACAATCCTCAATGCAAAAATGGTTGAGTGGCAACGATTTCTTTTCTTTAATCGTGCAACCAGTCTGTTGTAGTGCACACACAGAGGAAAGCTAAATGGGAGGACCCGAGGGTGGTCTCGCACACCAGTGAGACTTGTACAGGGGCCTGACGGCACCACGGGGATGCTACAGTGTAGATCCATAGCATCTGTTTCACATGCCGTTTTTTAATGAATAATATAACTCGGATCACAAGTACAGTTTACCTCTAATTATTGATTTTTAGGCAATCTGGAGACATACTGCAAGTCTTAGCCTGGAAACTGTGCTTTCCGTCCATTTGACTATATGAAATTGGCACCAATGGTGAATACATTTTCTAGTGAATCTGATGCTTGGCAGTTGGAGCACCCTTGATACAACGCTAACCAACATTTCACTGTTTATTTTTGTTCTTTTTTGTGTGTGCAGGTGCATATACTGTATGTCCGCAGTGTGTTAGACACAAAGATTCACTTGGTGATTGAGCAGTCAATTTTTCATCCTGGTTATTCAGCAGAACATATACATATGTTGTCATATATGAACGTATGTATTGATAAATGGACACCCCCAGTGAGAATTTCTACCACTGGGGGCGCACTCACCGCTAACCGTCGCATGGAGGCTAACAGGCGCGCGCGTGCATTATTTACGGTGCACCGGAAGATCATTACGGCCGCTTCAATCTTGCCGCCTGATGGATGTCCCTTAAGTGCCTCCTCTCTTGATCTTTAATGGTACCTTGTAATCAATGGAATAGCTGCCCCTCACTGCCCCTTCCTCAACCCCGTCTTATTTATTTTTTTAAAGCGGGGTCCGCGTGGATTGAGATTTAAAAGGAGGTAATTAAACCAGTGGCAGCTGAGAACTTATTATGCCGGTGAAAGAGGAGCTGGCTATACGTTGCCCTGCCGATCGTTCAAAAGTTATCTTTAATCCCCCATAACATTAAAAGCTGGCCATTCATCAAGTCACAGGGTGGCTTTGTGCACTGAAAGGCCCCTGTCGCTGCCTTTTTCCACAAGCATAATTGAATTTCTCCCCTCTTCTCTGTTAACACTTTCTGGAGTGGTGAACCTCAAATCGAAAACAAACTGGTATCAATAAATTAAGGCAACATCTCCGGACACAGCAAATAATTATGGCTGTAGGCTCTCTTTTTCCAAGCCTTCCCCTTGGAAAATGTAATTGTGTACGGCCCTTGTTTTTTGTAATTTGAAGTGAAAAAAAAGAGATATTTTCTAACCATGATTATACATTTTTAATTAAAACTGTGGTCAAGCCGGGACACTGTGCAGGTTGTTGTTGTTTAGTTGTGTTTTCTACTGGCGCACAAACACAGCTGAACTGCCAGCGGCCACAAGAACAAATGTTATTCTGCTTTATTTTGAATTGAATATTCATAAGCTGTGCAAATGGATTCTATCGGATTGTACCGGATTGTACTGTACTGTAATTCAAGGATAAAGGGCATCATTTAATGCATGTTTTTGTAGAAAGCTTCAGAATTATAAAATTTTTTTTTTTTTTACTAAAAACAAAACCTAACAAAACATGCTAGATATTTAAATGAATTGTCTGGAGACCTCGGGTGTGAAATTATCTTTTATCTTTTACAATGAATATCTGCAAGTACTCAAACATGTCTTCCAGCTTAATTGTGCGGCTTCACTGACCTCAGTACAGTGTTAAGTGCTTTGTGACCAGTCTCCCCACCCTATAAAAAAACTAAAGCACACATTACAGTATCACCTTTGTTTATTCGCATGAGGATGCTAATGTGAGAGACAGTTCAGAGGTCCGGCAACGCGACCCGGCAACAATGGCCTCCCATCCGCCGGGCATTGGCTTGGCTAGCATGCGTACTCACCATCTTCCCTTTTGTAGCCTAACACAAATGTTTCTGCAGCCCCTGCCACGGTTAAAAGTGTTTCCCGTCTTTGTCACCTCCGCATGCCCATCGGGGGACCCGTGGCTTCCCAGCGCTCCATCACAGCGCGTTTGACTCGCGGTGCGCTGACCCGTGTTATTGGCTGCCAAGGCTTCGCCTTGCAAAGGAGCGGGGACGATGGACAATACTGCACCCCGTTTTCCGTGTTTATCAGTGACTATCACGATGAAAAACCCCCGTAGGTGTACAGGACCGCAGTAGACGGTGGTGAAGCTTGATGTATCTCCAGAGCAGAGTCTTTCTCCTGATGTGCCCCCATTACCCTCCCCGCATTGTGTTGCTTGATGCTTGCCAATACCTTCTACAGAACACGCTCTGCCGCTCTTCATCAAAGAGGCGTGGTGAGAGAGAGAGAGAGAGAGAGAGAGAGAGAGAGAGAGAGAGAGAGAGCGCAAGATGTAGTAAGTGAGAGAAGTTTGGCTGTGAAGCGCCTGTGAATTACAACCCTCCGATGGTTATTGCTGCAGTAAAGATGGATACATAAAACACGAAACAGAGAGCCGCGCGTCTATTTATGGAGTAGATTATCGCTGCATTAATCAGAACCCCTTTGCTACTGGCGGCTCGGCCTGCTTTATGGACTGTGTCGGATCGATGGCCGATTGCTCGCATATCGACACTGTTTAGTGTCCCCCGTTACAGTTCCTCTGTAGTTTTTAGGGTACCTGTGGAGTAACTCATGTAGGCTATGGAACATGGCCCGTGGCTTGCGTTTCGCCATTCTTAAGCATTGTTATTTTGGTTTTGACACGGACGAGGGCCGTGGGCTTCCATGTTGTTACGTTGCATGTTGCATGTTTCCACTTATAGTCTTGTTCCGTAATATCGCTACCCCATTTTTTTCTGAAAGACATTTAGGGTCATTGTTCACTAATTACAATTTAATGGACCGTGAGCGATTGGCGTACTTCCAGAAATAAAGGGCGGGCATTCATATGTAAAGCAAACAAGGGGTACAAAAATGGCAAGCGGGCAAGGCCCTTCGCCAGAGTCACAATGGAGAGAAAAGCGAGAGAGAAAAAAAAAGCGTTCCGCGCTAAGAAGCATATTTAAATGCATGAGGTTTTTTTTGCTGCCCCTCTACCGCACTTATTAGGGAGCAAATACATAATTTCTGCAATTGAATGTCCTGTAATTTCCCCTCCGTATATGTTTTACCTCCTTCCGTGTTTGCTTGCCTTTGCTCATTCCCATTTTTTTCACAATTTTCCCTTAACTTCTTCCCCCGGTACCATTCTCGAGTAGGTGCTCGTTCCACAGACCCTGAGTAATCATCATTATAAAATGATAAGAACCACAGTCTGACTGCTCCCTGCGGAATTAAGCATTAGAGACAGTAGTTCTTTAGTCCCCCTCTCTCTCTCTCTCTCTCTCTCTCTCTCGTGTGCTCGATCTCATTTCCTTTTCCCCCCCTCTCTTTTCTGTAGCGGTCTGATTCTCCGTTCTCATCCACCCAACCCCCCTTCTTTGTTTTACATACGAGCGTAACGGATGACTCGAATTTGTGTACTTTAAGGGGCCAATTCATAGAAGGTACTTAAAGCTTGATAACGAAATTGAAATGAATGACGGCAGCCTAACCGAACCACCGCTCTCTCTCTCTCTCTCTCTCTCTCTCTCTCTCTCTCTCTCTCCTCTTCTCTGTGCAAGTGTGAGGCTTCATTGCTTTAGCTGAACGTCATGGCAAGGAGAATATAAATGTATATGTATTGATGCTGTGGAAGGATGGAGCCCCTCTTTATAGAATCAATATTCACATGCAGACCTACAGGCAACTATTAATTACTATGGGGATTGATACAGAGGTACGTGGGGTTGTTTTGTATAAGAGGTTGTTACGCTATGGCGTGTTCCACCATATGCATAGTCGAGAACCATATAAACGAGTTAATCTACATTTCTACCCTGAAAAAAAATAGGCCATTATTCCTATAGGTCCCCCCCCCCCCCCCATTACTCCCTGTTTAAGAGATGACGTTCTCTTTCCATTAACTGATTAAGCAAGGGGTGGCGAGCTAAAATCTGCTAGTATAGAGCTAGCATCTTGTTTTTGTTGGCGACCAGCAAAATTGCGCATGTTATCTAAACGTACTGTTGTGCATGCCCTCAACGCACATCTTCAGAGCGTCTAATGGAATGCCGCGACCAGAGCTGTGTGTGTGGGTTTGAGGGTTGGGGGGAAGGGGGGGGTGTACTTTGGCCCAGGCCCCGGTAATCAGCCCACTTTCCTGGAGGGGCTGACATCAACAGCTGTACCCGTCCACCCCCCCCCTTCCCAACCTGAGTACAAACAACAGTCAGAGAGCCTCTTGACAAATTGGAGTTAGTCGCTCCTCACTTCATCGCACAGCCACCGTACGCTGGCGAATGCCAAATAGCCGGGGCCAAACATAAAGGCGGGTTGGAACAAGAATATCAGTCTCCGCTGGCTACTGCTTTTATCTCTCTCTGACACCTGCCCTGAACTCCGTGTCTCTCTCTCTCTCTCTCTCTCTCTCTCTCTCACACACACCCAGTCAAGAGAAGGCGTCTGCAGTGTCTTTCTCTCCATCAGGCCAATGTCACGTTCAGAAATCAATCGGCGGGGTTAAGCTCACACCTGCTAACGAGCTCTCCTCCCCTCCCGCGAAGACACCGGCGAGACACTGGCGGACCGCAGCGGAGCGAGATCAGGGACGTGAAGCGGGTGAACCGGGGAGGGCTGAGATTGAGAGACCAAACGGAGGCCATATTGATGCCTACAAATATATAGCTCACTCATGCGCAGACAGACGATAAGAAGGCTGGGGACAGATGGCGAGGAGGAAAGCGAGGAATTCCAACATTTGTCACGGCGCTGAGACCTCCTCTCACAGTTCACAGGTGTGTGTGTGCGTGTGGTTCGCCCCTTGTTACCTATGCACTCAGGCCCTCATCGTGAAAGGTGTTCAGAGGAGCTGGGGCAGCGATAGAGCCCAAAGTAATTTTTCAACTGAGACAAATGCCTACCTGACTAAACCGCCATACAAGATAATCAAAGAACAATTCCCTGGGATTTGAAGTACAAGCCATGTTATTTTGAATATCACCCCCCCCCTCTCTCTCTCCCAAGGAAGTTTGGGAGAAGTGTGTCTAGTTCCTGGGGTTTATTTCCTTGTAATTCGTTTTATTGTTGTTGTTGTGCACCTCAGCCCAGCTGTTCTCGTCGAGACTGGCAATTAATGTAATTTATTCTTTTGTGAGTTTAATGGCCTTAGGTGAGACCGAGACACAACAACAGCAGAATGAAGAATGCTGGCTGCCTGACAAAGAGCTTTCTGCCGGTTGGGGTTGGAGTTGAGGCCTATTGTGGGGTAATTTTTGACAAATACCGAAAGCTGGGAGCTTTCGTCGCACAGTTGGAAGGGAATTCAAAACAGGCTCAGGCCTTGTTCTTTAACTAAAAAAAGGATTGAGGTGAGGGGTGCTTGGTGGCTTTGCGAGTGTGACTTTAGTGTTCAGGAAGCAAGGAAAAGGCTTCCTGTTTGTCTTATTTGTATTTACAAGTTGTCTATACTACACAATTGTGATTTGGTTAAGTGGGAATATTTTATTAAATATATATATATATATATATATATATATATATAACTTTGTTCTAGGTAAGGGGTAATTTCATAAACTATTATTATTATTATTATAATTTATAATTTTATGTAATAACCAAAATTCTATCTTGAAAATAACTTGTATTTCTACCTCACTATAATCTAAGAAATGGTTAAGTTACACACAAAGGTCACTACTAAAGGCACTCACTCAACCAACACTATTACCATTTAAATGATCAAGTCCCACTTCTGACACAGTGCACCGAAATAAATTAAGGATGGAGTTGACATCTTCAAAGTTTAGGGGTAATTTCCTTGATACCGACATCAGAGGAGTCTATTAGGCCCGTTTTAAAGCCATTCATCTGTTTGGATGACTCACTTCCTTTTCTGAGCCATCTTCGCTCTCACCCCACTTGCCAATCAGGCATACGTTCCACTTTAGTAATCTGGTAACACTCGTTTCCCCAATGTTTATACAGAAGATAACCCATTGCCATGCAATGCTCCGGATCATCTAATCAGGTTTGCTAAATAGCTTGTGCCGTGATTATGAAAAACCCTCTAAAACAAGAAGAAATCTCCGTTGATGGGGGGAAAAAAACAACAGCACACACTTACACACACACATACACAACAAAGTTTTTGTCTTCATTTTACTTAAAAAAAAAAAATCCTCCAAAGAGGGTTCTCAAGGATGAGGTTGTAGACAACCACGCACTATTGATTAGCTAACAAGTCTGCATTCAGACCACTTCCTCATTGAGGGCAGTATGCTCCGACACAATGAAACATATTGCTGCCCCCTCCCCCCCATCCCTGCCATACGCACGGCCCCATCGCCGGGCCCTCAGCCAGAGGCAGGGTTACGTGGATGGGGATGGGACTAGTGGACCAGCCAGAGTGGAGTACATGCAGACACAGGCCCTATGAAGGTCTACTAGGGATAGAGAGAGAGAGAGAGAGCTGGAAGGGAACTTTTAATACGAAGTGGGACTATAGCAGAGAGGAGGAGAGGGCTGTGTTCGTAGCAAGGAGAATAAACGGAAGGGTTGACGGAGAGAAGCAAATGGGACGGGGAAAAGCGGTGGGTCGGCTTGAACGAGCCGAGAGAGAGGTAAACAGGCAAGCGATCGCGGATGAATGCTTAGAGATACGACGGCTAAGGCATAAAGCATAAGGAACACTGCAGCAAAAGGGCCTCTTAAGTCATTATGAGAGTCACACGACATATAGTTTCAGGAATATTGGATCCACCCCCCCCCTAAAAAAAAAAAGGATACAATATATATATATATATATATATATTTCTATTTACCCTGTAAAACCTCTGCCTCCCCTAACCGCACACACCATCCCTCAGAAGTACCCGGTGTCCCTCTGCTTCTTTAAAAATACAGTCCATCTGCTGTGTGTGGCTTGATGGCTTGTGACATGCTCCTGTTTCCATCCAGCGCTGTTTTAACCCCCTGTCCCTCCCGTCTCCATGCACCGTATGTAGTGTAGTATTGTCAAGCACAAGCTGTCTCTTCTTGTTTTGTTTCTCCTGTTTCATATCTGTACCTGCCGTTTGTCACCGGCTAACTGTGTTTACTGGCACCGCTAAATGTTTGTTTATATATTTTTTCGTAATTTCTAATCAAATTTAAAGCACATTCAACGCCTCGGTGTTGGAGGAAATGAGCGCTACAGTCTGGCAGTGCTTAAATTCTGTCACTTTACCATCCTAAATGCTGCTATACATCTTGACACCGTGACAGAATGTACAGTATGTGTGTTTGAACAACTCCAGCAGGGAAGGGGGGGGGGAGAGGCGAGAGAGAGAGAGAGAGAGAGAGAGAGAGAGAGAGAGAGAGAGAGAGAGAGAGAGGGGGAGAGAGAGAGGGGGGGAGGGGGTGTACACCCCTTACTCACTTAACAAGCTTTTGGCCATGAGCTCAACTCCACCTGGCCCTTGACTACCATTTTTTTGGGAAGGTGGGCGTATTCCGGGGTGTGTATGTGCGTCATATGCCCAGCTAACTCACAGAGCCCAGCTCCTCAACTCTCATTTTCGTTGGCCGTAAAACATCCAGCTGTTAAATTTCTTTATGCCTGCTGCTTCCCCAAACCCCCCCAGCCATCGCTCCCCGGGGGCCCCCGGCACGTTTTAAATTGAATGATTGCCTGCAGCCCCCGGATTGTTTAACCTCCGCAGCGACTCTCAGCTATAGGACTGTATTTTTAGTTTTCTGCCCCCACCTGTCCTCTCTCTCTATCTCTCTCTCTCTCTCTAACACACACACACACACACACACACACTCCCTCTCTCGCTCTCTTCACCTGAGTTAGTGTGCTAAAAAAAAATGAACCATGACCGCTTGGCTTTACCTTACTGTGTGTGTGTGTGTGTTTGTGTCTGTGCGTGTGTGTGCACGTGTGTAGGTGCATTACGGTGGGAGACAAAGTGCATTGCAAACCCACAGGCATGTATGTGTGAGGCAGAGTGAGAGAGAGAGAAATACCCGAGCGATTTCAGGGTTAGTGGGGTCCCGTTACTTTTTACGACCCCCCCCCCCTCCCACACACACACACTAAAAAAGAAGAGGAAAAGAGAACGCACATCCTTCCTGTCGTGATTGAGTTCTCCTCCCTGCCCTCCCTCCTCTGTTCTTCATCTCGTTCTCCGCCAGGACTTCTTCTCCTTTCACTTCTTAAATGGCCACAATGGACGCTTTACCTGAGGCTATATGAAAGCAGCAAATGACCTCATATTATAGCACCTGTGAGGTTATGATCGTAGCTGTTGTAAGCGCTGCGCTTTTGGTTTTTACGTTGGTGGATTAAGGGGGGGGGGGTCTTATCGGCAAGGCCAGATATGTAATAAAGAGTTAGTAGACGTAATTACACTGTCATAGCAACGGCAAGGACAACCGTAGACGTTTTGATAGTCCCGGATGTAACGTAAATATGACATGGACCTTCCCTGTAGCACCCCCGGAGGCACAGTATTTAATTTGGTGCCTTGTGCCGTAAGCCCCCATAACACACACCCACACACACACACACACACACACTCTCTACATGCGCTATCGCTGCTTGACATTGCGCGTCATGTCAGCACCTGCTCATTAAGTATGATTAGCCTTAAATCTGCACCCGACGTGATGACGATGGGTTACAATGTGTTCTGTTCTGTGTGTTCTGTGCTTGACTGTGGGTTCAGTGGAGAGGTTATTGAATATTCGGTTAACTATTCAGGGGTGCCAGCGGTCGAATGCTACAATCTCTAGGTATCCGTGCACTTTGCATTGTGGGAGGAAGTATGCAAGAAGCAGCTTAAAACTGGAGTGTATAATTTCTGAAGAGATTTGAGGTACACATTCACTGGTTTTAAATGTTTAGACAAACGCTGATTGCGTTGTTATCTTTTAATGCCGAGATCAATAACGTCATTGTGTTGCATCTAATAGGCAATCCTGATGCATTTTTTCTCTTGTAATATCACAATATGGACGCTTGTCCCTAATGTGAGCTAACAGCACTTTCCGCTTGTACAGTATGCAGTATACAAGAGTGTCGGGGGCGGGTTGGGGGGGGGTATGGCTTGGGCCACACTTGTGATTCAACACACACACCCCAAGTGGCTTAGGGGAGGCCCTTGCGCTGATGAAAAAGTAATGTAGTGTGTCTGCGAGGCACTATTTGCCCACCCCCAGCAACAACCCCGTGCGCTTCTGCAACTCTCTCACCTCGCAAAACTCCAAAGGACCATCTCCGCTTGCTCTCGTCCCAACCTGGGAGATCTTCGGGTGAAAACACAGCCTCCCAAGACAGTTAATCCTCTTCTCCCATTTTCTCTGTTTCTTTTCATCGCGACAGTTTTCTTGCATGTCTGTTTTCCATTTGTACAGATTACAGCAATGCATCGGTAAAATAAAAAAAAAACACATAACTAAATAAAAAATAAAACAATGTTTTGGTTCCTTTGTAATTTCATTATGTAAACTACTGTATCCCAGGAACCAGTGAATGTTTGCATTCAAATGTGAATTGCATTACTGAATGATTGTTTGCTTCTCTCACAAGACACAGCAGCAGTAAATCACCATGAATTGCTTGGGCAAAAATAGTCTATTAATATACCAGTGTACAGTAGCAACTGGACATGGTTATGTCTACCACAATGCAGTCGTAAGACTTCTAGAATGTTGACCTACCTATACATCTTATATTAGCCTCGGGAGTCTCTCTCTATGTCCCAATGACTGTAATTTGTGTACTCAAAAGGCCCCGTTTATGGAATTAACTTTTGATATTTAATAACTAAAGTGAATAAAATGACAGAATCCAAATTCTTTTTTATTGTATGTTGATAAGACACACACTCTCTCTCTCCCTTTCTCTCTCTCTCTCGATTATTTGCAATAAATTGGTTATAAAATTCCAAATGATCTGGCACCCACCGATAAAGACACAAATGAGCACATGCTCCATAATGTCAATGTAACAGTAGAGAAAGCGTAGCTACAGGAACACTGCAAGTGTCTTTGTCACAAGGAGACCTCTGACAAAGCCTCCTTGTGATTGATGTTTGGGGAGTGAGGAGGGCTGGTGTTTGTGTGTGTTCGGTCTGATGGCTCAGAACACCGGTGGGCCAGTTGAAGGCAGAGCGGAGGAGAAGTGGCTGGGGACTCGTCCTGCAGCAAGTTAAATCTATCTTCCTCACTGCATCTTCAACCGGGCCCCTCTGTCCTTGGACTCGGGGTGCTGAGTCGGCAGGGTTTGTCTTTGTATCCCCCCCCCCACCACTCACATAAAAAGGAAAGTACCAAGACTGCAAACTTATTGCTAAAGAGTACCCAAGGACTAGTTATTCAATACAAACTTTTGTTTCATATTGTGAGGGACCAGGGGACAGTGGAAACATCTAAATCTAATTTGCTACCTAACATTCTCCACTATTTACAAACTCCAGTTTATCACAGTTCATCACAGTTGTTGAATAAGTAACGGACCATTTTTCTTTATACTTTTGGTGGATACACTATCATATTTGCTGCAGAAAATACCTTTAGGCCGTAAATAAAACATTCCGTTTAATGTTGGCATGCCTTTAATAAGTCTGTACAGTATATCGTTCCTGTTAACATTGGCATCAGTGGGTGTAGTTCCCCGGGAACTGTTCCAAAAACCCCTTTTTTCCCTGCACTTCCTCAAGCCACTTGCCACTTTCCTTAAGCACACAGCCCTGTGCAGCCATGGTGAATTCATACGCTGTGCCGTGTGTATTCAGTGTACCTCTGTCTCCATGGGAAGCAGAGGAGTCCATGTGGGCACGTACAGCACAGTGCATTAGCA
The DNA here is from genome assembly GCA_027564835.1 of Typhlichthys subterraneus. Lineage (NCBI taxonomy): Eukaryota > Metazoa > Chordata > Actinopteri > Percopsiformes > Amblyopsidae > Typhlichthys > Typhlichthys subterraneus. The sequence continues at coordinate 13,097 of JAODUH010072015.1, forward strand.
TGAGACCATGCACACACGTGTGGCGTAGCCAGCCAAAAGAGACATAATTGCTATTGACAGAATCACCAAACACATTAAACCCCCAAACGTTAATTAGAAAATCAAATGCAAAAAAGTCAGGGATGGCAGATCCATCGTCGTTCTCATTGGAGCTCTGTGGTAATTCAATTTCCTGACGGTTAATTTGTCGTTCTACGGTGGACTTGGAGGCCAATGCCTTCTCATTATGGTGGCCCAGTTTAAAATGCGTGTTTTCATACGTGCGTGTTACCGCAGGGCAAATGTTTTGTTGCAGCTGTGTCCTTTGATGACCAATCAAATTAGTTTGTCGAGCCACTATAAACGATGGGCGGTTGATTGATTGGTTGTTTGTCCTCTTATTTGATTGATTTTGTTGAATAATTTAAAATAAATCGACATCATTACAGCAAACAAATACAAATTAGAAATTATGATTGGAGGATATTAATACTGTTCTATAAGCAATGTATCACTTAAAGGTATAGTCAGCTATTGCAAACTAAATGTAAGCTAATACCCTTTTTGTCAAATTCAACAAATATCTCCTCGCATTTCGCTATCTTATCGCTTTCTCTGCGTGTTGACAGCCCTAACTAGTAACATAGCCCTAGCCCTAACTAGTAACATAAACAAAGTGGCGAACACTGGTCTTGTCAACAAAGCCGTAGCCGTACGGTTTTCTTCACAATGCATTTCAATGTGTGATGCGCCTACGGAAGACCGCGGAGCGATACTGTTTTAATTTGAGCTGGAAGCGCGCGCGCGCACACACACACACACACACACAGGCGCACACACACACACACATTCAGTATAATTTATTAATGCTTCCTCACCTCTTTTCCATGACACTTTTCATCGTTGAACTGGACAACAGAACTTCTCTGATATTTCAGGAAGTGCACTTATTATTTCTTATTGTCTTTAAAAAATGTAACAAAAGCACTGTGTTCATAGTAAGTATATACAGTACGTTATATACCGGTGAGAATCCGATGCAGTGAATACTGTGAGGCTATAATAGCTAAAACAAAAGTCAATTTAGCCTTAGATTCCAATGTAAATTTCATAGGCTGCTTGAAATATGATCTGTCATGTGAGTTGGGGAAAAAAATGTATAGTAAAAACCAAACTAGATGAGCTCTTATATTGAACATGCTTTTTCACATTAAGGTCTTAGAATATAATACATCATATACATGGAAAATGGTTTTCAACAAACAAAACAAATGACGCTAGGTACACCAGCACTGTATTTTCTGTCGCAGATTTTTATCGGCATTGGTGTTGCGTGCTTGTGAGATTTTCTCCCATTGCGGTGCAGGCGTGCAGAAAACTTGCACGGTTTATAATCACTACAAGAAGTGCAATTTTCCATCATCGATGAAATGGCTTTTTGCTTGACCCCCACACGCCCTTTGAGTTGTCTGTGGAAGATGGGGTGAATCGGAGGGGGGAGTACGGGTTTATTTTAGTTGTTTGCTCCAGGAGTAAGAATTTGATTAAGCATAATGTGTGCACCGAGGGGCGCGTGTGTGTGTGTGTGTGTGTGAGTGTGTGTATGTCTCGACACATGTTTGCGTGCGATTCAAGGTGCTTCCAGTCATGTTCTCAAACAGGTACGCCCCCCCATACTCCATTCAAGTTGACAGCCCCTCTCACTCTGCTGGCCCACAAATAGTTCAGGACGCCTGCTCACCCAACAACCAGCAGGTCTTGATCTCTCCCCCCCCCCCCCCCCATCGCTGTATGTTCAGATGAATGGCAGCCAGGGCAGGATGTTGTTTGATCCTTAGCGCGCACGCACACACACACAGTGTGGCGTGCCATGGCTGTCGGCACACATCTCCTGTCAATAAGGTTAAGATCTCCTGGTTATCCAAGCCAGAGCCCCCCCTCCCTCCACTCCCATTCGCCGTGCACCTAAGTAGAAATAAGACCACCTGGTGTCATGGTGGACCCCACCCCACCCCCCACCCCGCTACACACAAAAACACTGCTCATTCAAATCTGTCTGTTTTGTGTAGATGAAGCTTCACTGCAGTAGAGAGTATTGGCCTGTGTTGATCGGCCATTGCTATAGCCTGTTTCAAGATACCGTCTTCCCTCTGTGATATTTTCGGAACCAAATGTTTTTTTTTCTTGTCAGGTTTGTTTAAACGAAACCAACAAATGTTGTGTCACCATTTTGACAGATACAGGGCGGTCTGGCCGTGCGGTTCAGACCTAGGGAGGGACTAGTCCAGCCCGAGTGACCAAATGGACAGCATGTAGAACACAGTTATTACTCTGGGCAAATCCCCCTCCCCACCCCCCACCTCCCATATTAAAGTCTGCTGTGATTGATTCAGGCCTGTGTAAAAATCCTATTGGCTCTCGCCAATGATAAAGTGATCGTATTTCTCGTTTGAAGACTCCCCAGACATGCGCCCTTTTCCAGGGAAAAGGTGAAAAAGAATCCCTCAATCCCCACCCCCCCCACCCCTTCACTCGGTCCTCATCCCTCCCTCCTTTTCCTCGCTCGCCCCATTTTTTTTTTTACATGTCCAATCATGTATCTATCCGCCGCCAAATTCATTTCAATTAGCGTGCGAGGCGCCTCGCTCCTTCTGGCTATCGATCGCCACCCCTCTGGGGCACCTCCGGTGCATTTTTTCGAGACCACCACCGCCGCTATCTGTGGTGCGTGCACATACACAGACACACACGTGGCTGTTTTTGTTGACTCACTTTGGCCCTGATGCACGCCACAGCGGGCACCTTCGCCATGCAGCGCCATCAACAATAAATATGAGCAGCAGCAAACAATTAGCTCCTTAACGAGGGATTAATTGTGTCAAGATGGAGTGAGGTCGGCACAGAGGTCGGTCAACACCGTCCATTCTTAATGTGTTTATTTCCATTAGTTAGGGACATTAGTCTTTCCCTTAGTAGCGCCCCCTGTCCATTGATTTACCTCTTTGTTTGTTTGGTTTTCTTTCTTTTTTATTTTTTCTTGGCAGTATGTCGCCGTGTATGTGTGCTCGAAATGATATTATGAATGCCTAAGCCAAGGGCTGGATATTGACTCCTGCCAGATCAATATTATAAATGTCTTTTAACGGTCGTGGTTAAACTCATTTGTCATTTAACGCCGGGGGGGGGGGGGGGGGGGGTATT
>JAODUH010072026.1:0-16275 GCA_027564835.1 Typhlichthys subterraneus
ATTGGCGCTCAGCCGGGGGCTTGCTAGTATCCCCACACCCGCCCGGCGCCTCACACCCTGGGCAACTCCAGAGTAGATTCAGATTCAAATATATTAATATCATTACTTTTCATATATATTATAATATAGTATATTTTGCATTATTTCAATATCAATGTAAATGTTCTTTATTTTGACAGGATAAAGATAAGCAGAGAGAGCAGGAACAGAGTATATGTGCCAAGGAATTGAGTCAAACAAAGGAACAAAATGAAAGCTTAAAAAGAGCCTTAATGGACCAACAGCAGGAAATGCATTGCCTCAAGGTCTGTTTCCAGTCCGTAGTAATCACACACGCGCGCACACACACACACGCAGACATGCACACGAACACGCACACAGGACTTCTGATATTACATGGACTCTATTACATTGTAGAAGGAGTTGCTGGTGCAGAAGGAGATATGTCTGGTGCTTCAGCAGGCCAGCGTCACAAAACAGGAAATGTTAAGCGTGAATGAGGAGGTAAATGTTTGATTGTTTATTTATGTATTCTGTCAAGGTTGCAATCTACAGTGTATACACACACACACACCCTGACTCTGGTTGTCATAATCCGCATAGCGTTAAAGCCACTATGACTTGTTGATACTTCTGCAGAGGTCTTTGATTGTATATCGTGTGTCTAAGCAGCAGTCACACATTCAGGAGAAGTATAATCAAGCTGTGATGAAGATCAACCAGCTGAAGGATGACCAGGAGAACCAGAAGGAGACCATACGCTGCCAAATGGAGGAGATCGCTCAGTGAGTCGTGGCTAGAGACGATAAATATCTATATACACTGTCTTAATGTTTTGGAAACGCTAATAGTTGTCTCTGTGTTGCAGGCTTAAGCCCAAAGTCAAAGAAAGCAATCAAGAATTGTGTGAATTAAGGGATAATCTTCAGATCCTCGAGGTATAGCAATTTTACTATGCAGTGTGTGGGGAAAAATACATCCTTTCAATTGGTCTCATTCAGAGGTGGAAAAACTATGAATAAGTACATATTTTGGTGTAAAAAAAAAAGCTACTGTTAGTTCTGTTTCAAGTATAAATGTAGGCTACCCTTTTGGATGCCGTTTACTGAGTTTCTGGGAAAAGCTATTTGAAGTAATTGAACATAGCATTAATATTATATAATATACAACATCTAATCTTTATATAATTTTAAAATACAGCCTAATTCAAATGCCAGAAGCACATGGGTTTTAGGTTGCCATAAGGCACAATGCATTTGTCAAGAATTGTTCTTAGAGCTTGAATAAAGACCGGGAATGTCTTGCTACTCTGAATCTGCAGTTTCAGCCATGTCGCTTCTAGTTCTCTCAGTCACGATTATCACATCGAGTAGACTGATCGTCTCCAGTCGAGTTTCACTGTTTCATCTTAACATAACTTACATTATGCCTGTCATGCATGATATGCACAGATGGATACACCAGGGATGGACTTTCGTGTTGTTGTATCCATTTTGGTTCAAATTGGTCTTGATGTTGCGAAGGCTAACTAAAAATAACGGAAAAATGTAATAACATTTTAAATATTGTCTGAAAAAGAAATACTCAGTACAGATACCTGAAAAGGCTACTGAAATATAGTAATGAAGTATTTGTACTTAATTACTTCCCGTCTCTGTCCGGACTACATGTGTGGAAGTGACCCTAAGCTCAAATTCATAGGTGAAACGCATATCTAGGTGTGTGTGTGCATACAGCATGCCCTGTTGCATTAAGGAACGTTTAGGTCATTTAGAGAAAGTGGGATGTGTGACTGGTGTGCCCGCTACAGGTGGATCTCCAGAGCAGTGAAAATGAGAAGATTAAGCTCAATGCAGAGCTGCGCAGACTCACACAGAGCCAGGACAACCTGACTAAAGAAAATAAGGACCTGACCAGGAGCCTCTCACAACAGGAGAAACTGCAGAACATTCCAGATGATGAATTAAAGGTGAGAGACTGCACAAATTCCCTTACTAAGTGTTACATACTGGGTGCTTCATCTTTTAGCATCCGCCATATCTGTTCCAGTGGAGATGGGTGAATGGTTGCATTGCATTGTGGGTTTTTGGGCCAGTGTGGTGTCCACCTTAGCGTATACAGTATAGTAGTAATAGTATACAGTACTAATATGGGATTTCACATTAAAACTTTTTTGACTATATATATTATTTTTATTTAAATGAATAAAACTAGTTTTGTTGTGACATTAATGCTGTGTATCTTAATGGTTTGTGGTCTTTAGGCACAGCACCAAAGCGTCCTCTGTCAGCTGCGGGAGACCCGGGGACTGTTGGCCAAAGAGAGGCAGAGCTTCATTTTCGCAAAGGAGCGGGCAGAGGACACAGAGAAGGAGTTAGAAGAACTTAAGAAGCATCTGAATGTCATATCTCTGACTTGTGAAGAAAACAAACGGAATTGTGGCAAACAGCAGGTGATGCAATATGGGCTTGGCTTTGATCTGTGATGGTAGCAAAATGGTCCACGTTTATTGATGTTGTTGTCATCATCAGCTGAAATTCGAGGAAGCAAATAAAATCATTATAGCCAAGGGGGAAAGAAATCAAGAATTGGAAAACTCCCTTGAAGAGAAGGACAACATAATCAGGATGGTTAAACAGGAGAAGGAAGAGCTAGCGAGAGAAAATCAGGTCTTTTAAGATGCTGTATTTATTATTATTCCTTACTTGTCGACGTATTTCATGAAGTGATCACATGGGTTATTTTTAGTTGATATTTTTGTAATTCTTAATATTTTAAGAGTCTCAAAAGAGAGATTGAGGGCCTTCACAGAGAGATCGTTGATCGTCAGGTAGCACCTCCTTCAAACGCCTTACCGGTGCAACCTCCAAGCCCACGGCCATCACATACCTCTTCAATCAGCTCTCAAGGGCCTGGAAGTTTTCCAAATATAGAAGAGGTATGCCAAGTATGCCATAGAAAATCACTGTGCACACACACACATACAGAATGTTAACAGAACTTAGAAACTAATAGAAGGCAGTAATTCTAATTCACCGTTGAATAAACTCAACCACAATAAGAAATGTAATTCCATTCCAGGTACTGTATATGCTAATCATGGACAGCAGCTAACATACATCGATAGTGTTTATAGCCACTAATATTATGGCGCTTTTCCATTGCTGGTACCAGCTCAACTCTACTCGCCTCGCTTTAGGGAGCTTTTCCATTGCATAGTATCAGCTCTAGTCGACTAGTCGACTCTACTCGCCTCTGCACGGGTCTTTTTCCATTGCAGGTACTACCTACTCAGTTGTACCTGGTCGCCATAGCGACGGCACTGTTTGAACAACCCCTGCAGTAGATAGGTAATCATTAAAAAAAAGTTTTTGTAAAATGTCTCTAAATTGTTTCAATGTCCTTCGGTAGCCGTGTGCAGCCAACAGTTCATAGACATATTGGCCAAGATTCACTTACGTGATTTGCCCTGTCCAGCCCTAAGTAGATATCATTGATTATGCCGTAGACAAACTAGAACAATTGCCATTTAATAAAAGGTAAAAAAATATCGGCTGCTAAGAGTAGTTGCCGTATGAATGCCCGTGTTGCGCAATGACGAAGTGACGATTTAATCCAATCAGTAGTATTCATTGTTGTCACGTCACATATAGCCTCAGCTCGCTTGGAACTTCAACAAAGCAGGTACTAGAAAAAGTACCTGGTACCAGGTACTATCCCAACTTTTGCACAATTGAAACAAAAAAGGCGAGGCGACTTGAGCTGGTACTATGCAATGGAAAAGCACCTAAAGCGAGGCGATGCAAGATGGTACCAGCAATGGAAAAGCGCCATTAGATGAAAAAGTAAACCTCTGAACAAGTCCGTTGAATACTCGTGTACATAACCATGACTAATTTGTTGCTTATTCCGATCCCTATTTTTTTACCAGTCACAAGATGCCATCTGTATTTCTGTCCCACAGTCATTGCTGTGCCAGCATTGCCACGAGAGCTTTCCTGGCATTACTCAAGATGAGCTGGCTCAACATGAGCAAAGCCACAGGATGTGTCCATTCTGTGCTAATGTTTGTGATGACATGGAGCAGTCTGTTTTTGAAGATCACGTTTACAGGAATTGTCCCATGGCCATTTAGATAGAGTACCAGATTTGTTTTATCTTGCATGGGGGAATAATTGTTATTGAGCAATTGAATTACATTTTTCAGTTGTGATTTTTGGATGCCATGTATTTAGAATCCTACATTGATTTCCATTAACTTTCTGCAGTCTGCACAAAATATCATGTGCTTTTCAAATGTAAGATATCTTGCTACATTTGAACCCCACACTGGAACGAATTGAAGGCTAATATATTGTTGTGCGCGGTGTCTGCACCACTGTGTGTTCCTATTTACAGAGCCAGCTGTAGAAGTACTGGATCTTTCTTTTTTTCAGCATGCATAGGACTATAAGATAGTGAAGTGCAATTATATATTTGGTGAATGTGACGTGTATTGGCTTAAAATCGCTTACTATACCTTTAAACAGTAATTATACAAAAATACATTAAACAAGTTTGTATAAAAAAAAAAATCTGGTCCACTCTGGCATAAGTACACCTGCTGTTACTGTTTGGTGATAAACAATATGGATCTACTTTTTATTTTTCTTCCTCCCTTCACAATATTTAGACTAATGCAATGTGTGGTTTATAAATTCATACAGTATTACAGTGCTACTTATCAGGACTTTTGGTGATAACAATTACATTTAACAAATATCAATATAATCTTTTATACCACCAAATTTAAATGTACTTTTTTTTCCCCTCCTTGCACTTTAGTCCGGTTGACAAAATAAAATGTAAACTTGATCAAATATAGATATTTCTTTATTACTTTAAACAGAATTAACAAAAACTGAAAGAACCATATAATTTTCTTTATTTAACAGTGTCCCCCTCTTTGCATCCAGTTAATCTTTCTTTCACCAACAGTAAATCAAGTCCATCAATTATACCTGCATACCTAGGAAAAGTCAAGCAGAATGCAGTCTATTTCAAACCCTGTCTCACGGAGTCATCTGATTGGCTTCTTCGGGTGTGATATCACGGGAAGTCAGTTCAGAGAAGAGAGCAGGTAGCCAGTATTGTGGTTCTCCAGCAGCTTGAGAATCCAGCCACGCCAAGCCTTCTTTGAGTAAGTGATCCTTGTAACAGAAGAATACACTGTAGGTGAGGGGCTATAAACCCACAAGGTTGTAGAAGAAGTTGCATGTTATTTTTAAGAGACTTACCAGAACATGACAAGCACGCTTCTTCTCCCAGTTTAAACTCTCCTTGGTCTCGCTCACCGTAACATACCCCTTTTTCTACAGTTGGACATGGGAACAAATCAACACAAACAAGCACCAAATAAATAATCTATACACACTTAAAAAGGTGGAGTCAGCAATCCTGGAGTAAGATTCAGATTTGAACATGATCCAAACAAAAACATCTCTTCCTTCAATGCTATTGGGTGCTCCCTTAAAATGAAAACACTGCCCCTAATGTGGTCTGCACCACTTTGTGTTGCTTTTAGAGAGCCAGGGCTGTGTAGTAACACCGCTGAATTTGATGAGAAATAAATTAGCTTATCATGATCTTTTAGGACAAGATTGGATGTAGACTGTAAAGTAAATAAAATATGTAAATCCCTTCAGCAAATAAAACAGAATGGACATAGTACATTTACATCTATATCCATACATTAAATCGACATTCACCATAAAGCTTCCGTTGTGTATATTTAAGTAAGTTTAATGTGGATAAAATCACAGCCTTATTTTAAGCAAAACTCCATAGCACTGATTAATGGAGTAGTCAGTCTGGCTACTGTTTTACACCTGAACATCACCTTTACATTCCCTTAACAAGGTGTGCTCTGGGGAAATGAGTTAAACCCTCTGCTGAAAGACCAAGTTGTATTACTATTGCTATTTCTAAATACATATTGTCGAACAGGCTTTACCTCTGCCAGCTGTAGAACCACTGTATGATCCATGTTGAGCTCTGCTGGCACTGACTGCACCAAGTAAGAGTCGCCAACGGGAATCATGCCGAAACCATTGCCCATGGCCTTCAGCTTTTTAATGGCTCTCACCAAGTCATCTCTGGGATACAAGCATGCAATGTATTAACCACACCATATACATTCAGTTGCTCTAAAATCCTCTATGGAGAAGGAGTACATTTACATTTGATCATTTGGAAAGTGATTTTTGTTCCATAAAATCATGTTCTGTGAAAGATACAGATACCTTATACTACACCACTTACATTTTCTTACTATATATATTTGATCTTAGACACTCACTGGCTGACATCCTGAGCGTATTTCCCTCTTCCCTTTAAAACCCTGTAATGGAGCTCATCCAAAGTTATCAGCCCTGAAAGAGATACATTGTCGAAATGAACATTATACATTCACAAGAAAGACATTTAATTGATAGTAAAGCTGAAAGGCATTAGGTTGATATCCAAACATATTATACCATACATTATTAATATTCTTTCTGATTTGTGTTGGATTAAATATTGTCCTTCTAGTTTGTCTGGCTATTTTTATATGCAATTATAGTGTAAGTGGGTCTCATACATAATGTTTTCGCAATGATGCAAATCATAAGAAATTATCCAAACCTCCATTTCTGTGTTTTAGTGCCAGGCACACTTCTATAATCTGTACACCTAGCTCATAGTAGAAATCTCCTACACCGAGCATCTCTGACCAAAATCCTTTTCCGGCTGTGGGATACAAGAACACATTAACTTAAAACATCACCAAAGCACTGAATAAGATATATACAAATCTTTGCACATATACAGTATGTATTTGATAAATAATAATGATAATGAATATTTCTTACATGCAAGTGGATCAACGCCAATGGTTGCACACATTTCTTGAAATTGGACCCTGAACTGTGAATTCTTGCGGATTTCTTGTTTATGCTTGCTGGCAAATTCCTCCAAATTAGACTTAAAAGTCTCTAGCTGTTTAGACATCTGAAAAATTTGTTATTTAGATAATAGATAAATAACGCCTATATACTATTTACATCGACGTTTTGACTCACCTGGACAATTTGATCCTCAGCAAGAACAGTTCCCCTCTCCTTGTATTTTGCCTGAAAAAAAAAATAAAAAAACACACTGTCAATTTCTAAACTCACAATATCTGCAAAAGATCTATATTTATGGGTCATAGCTTACCTCTGCAAGCTTCTTTTTTGCAATAGCTCCTGCACCAACTCCCCGCCGATGCATTTTCCTGCTGTCTGATCAGTACTAGTAAAATAGTTGCTGTCTGATCAATTGGTAAAATAATTTAGCCTACTGTACTATGATAGAATATTATTTGGATTAAGTAGGCTAAACCTTTCTCATTTCTCGTGGATATGCACATGCAACAATGATAATAAAAGTACCTACATGTTTTCCAGTATTTTACATGTTTTAAATTATGTTAACAGAGCATAAAAGTATGCAATTTAAAGCGAAAGAAATAGACAAATTCCTATTATTGTTAACCAGGAACGACAGCACTTCCTTGCTGATGCAAACAAAAAGATTATTTTTTATTATTTAAACACTGCCACCTGCTGCCTCGGCGAAGCAAAAATAGTCATATGGCACTCGCATTCAGAAATGTTTTCTGACTGTAATACCGGTGGGCTATAACAGATTTCAGTAGGCTATTCCAATAAATATAATAGGCTAAAGCATGACAACACTATCTTAATTGACGAAAGAAATAGTGTGTGTGTGTGTGTGTGTGTGTGTATGGTAATTTGTTAAGTGTCTTACACAATTTCAGTCATTTCAAATAAATGTATTATGTTTTGCAATATTTTGACAATTTCACAACCATTCATTACTGGGAAAAAAAATAGAAGAAACAAATCAAGGAATTCAAAATTCCAGCAGGTCATCTGGATGACACAAGCCAGGTGATTCAAAACTTCAATGGATCCTGAGAATAGCAATAATAAAAATCAGCAATTTTAACATAATAAGCATAAACACAAAGCAAATCCCATGTCATGGTTCTTAGCAGATTAATATGCACCATCACCTCTCTGTTGTTTCTGGTGCATGAAGTTAACTTCGGAGGCTCATTGGGTCCTTGTGGGTCTGCTTCCAGAGTGTCTGATCTATAGGAGAAGTAGGCTACTTCACAGGTGTATAGTCTTGCATTTTATGTGTTTGCCTTTTTACAGGATTCAGTAACTTACATGCTTTTTTTTTCTCTTTGATTAAGCAAGAAATTAACAAAATCTTTCTGCAACATAGAATCCATGATTTTGCTGATGTCACTGGCAATTGTAGACTCTGCATACCTTTTCTCAAAATGATGGTCATCAGTTAGACTTGACATACCAACAAAGAAACAAAAAAACATTTTCATATTCATATTAATGATATTCAAATTCACATAAAAGGCGTGCATCCAGAAAAATGTAGTTACCAATAATGTATATGGATATTGATTACAGTTAGTGCTTTTATAATTACCATCTCCAAATACATAACTGTATATAAGAGGGAAAAATAATTACAGTAGGCTAAATACATATTTGAAAATTCAATTTGATTAAGCTGCTCCAGCTGCCTCATATAATAGCACTTTTGCAATGTTTTGCACATGCACAGTAAGCTACATTATACTAACCTTGTCTCTTCAGATTGAGCCCTGGCATCAACATGCAGCATTACTAACAGCCAGAAGACCAACAGCTCAAACAGCATCATCTTCATTATCCTCTTGTAACTTTATGTTAACTTAAATGGAAAGGAGCACAATCTGTCAATTACCTTATTGTAGAATTAATGAATAAATCTGGTGGAAAGTTCCCTTTAAGCGTCTGCCTTTTACAGCTTTTATACAGTTGGGGGAGGAACAAATCAGGTTTAACAGCTTAGCTCCCATAGGCCTAATTATTGAGACAAGCATGTGATTACTGATAAGCATATGGCTACATTTCTAGTAACTGTGGAGACTTTCAAGGAGAGACTGTTTATTTGTAGAAAGGTTATCTCTAGTGGAAATTAACAAACCAAAGTAAACAGTAAAGGCTCATTAAACTAATCCAAGCAAGGCGTCCGGCAACATAGGAAAATGTGTGTTGCCTATGACATGAAACGTAGTAGGCAAATGCAGGATGTGATTTGTGAAACTTATCTCATGTAAATAAATACTGTTCTTATATTGATACAATAATGTGTCACATTTGTCTTATTATATTTGTAATAACGTCAAACCATCCATTAGCTGAAAAACTAATGAGCAGTTAGGTGGTTATGTTGCTATGGGCATTGCATAATGTCTCTCTTAACTACCCGTACGGCAAACCTGCTTTTTATCTTTTAAAATATAATTATCTGTTCATTTTTGACACTACAGGTAGTAGCCCAATCTGCCAATCTGTTGCAAAACGTCCATTAACGTGATCTGAACTATCGTCCCCCCCTACAGGCAGCTTTCGGGACTGCAGGTCTACGGTGCAGAAAACTCAAGAAATGGCCATCCGGCAAATGACGCGTGCGCAATAGTATAGGCGCTTTAAAACAAGTCTTGAGGAGGGAACATGGAGGTACTTGTGTTGCAGGTGGGCAACATACACAATACACAATACATGGCAAAGTTATATTAACACGCGACTTATAAACTACTTTTATTATGTTTTGTAATCGATGCAGTTCATATTTTTGTCTGGGTATATACGCGCATTTTCTCAGTATGCTAGCTAGCTAACATTAGCCTTCTAGCTAGCTGTTATTGTTTTTCATTATTTCGCCAGAACCAAAATGGAGGAGATGGCCAGTATCCTACGCAGCCACTCCCGAGACATTGTTTGAAAGCATTATTCAGGAAAGGTGACTAACGCGTACTATGGATTTAACGCTATTATATCCGTCATGTTTTATATATACCTGTAGAGAGAGTTAGCATTTTTGTCGCCCGCAAAGCTGTTGGCTCAGATTGCAAATTCGGACAGCAATTTTGAAAAGGGATGCCTGGATCAGCCGCAGTCTTACTGTTGTTAACCTCAGTGATGTATGCTATGCTCATTTATCATTTGTTGTTTGCCAATATTATCCTAATTTAGAAAAAGGTTCTTGCTGCTAATCGATTTATGTAAGACAGCAGATGCATTGTTTGTTTTGCAGGGTAAGGGCTGATAACGGATGTCCTGAAGTTACACCACCAAGACGTTACAGAATGAAAAGTCTGTGTGCTCGCCATGACTCTGAGATCGACGCTGTTTCCTAAAACGGGATTTAAATTGAACGCTGACAAAATAGACTTTGAGAAAAAACACATTGGTACTGCTACTTTGAGCCCACTTAGCCTCAAGAGGGATTGCTGCGATATTGTCCTAGATGTTAAAGACGTACAGGGGGTCGAGATCCCCAGCAGATCGAAGGACCTAGAACAGAACTACAGAGCCAGCAACGTTTCCCATGCTGCCTTAGTTGCAGAAGTAGTTCAAGGGGGCAAAAATACATTGGGGATACTGTCCCCGGTTAGACAAATGGGGGGTGAGGGAACCCCGATCAAAGGTAAACCCCTCCCTATTGACAATATGGATAACCCTCGCATGGTTTTAAACAATACCCCAAAGGGTGCAGGTGCTGATGAGAGTGCAAAGGGGGCTGGTCCTGGAGTCCTTGGCACTGCATCCATTGAGCTTAGCTCTGAGGGCAAGTGGAGGAACATCAGGAAGACCCCGACCAACCCCCACACACAAGCCAACTGCCTCCGTCAGATTCTCCTGCTCCAACTGGACCTCATTGAACAACAGCAACAACAACTGCAGACTAAGGACAAGGAGATAGATGAACTCAAAGCAGATAAAGAGACGGTATGTAAAAAAAAAAAAAAAACCCTTACCTGATTTTGAGGTAGGGTTTAAGGTGTACTGTATAGGCTAGTTATTACTAGTACATATATATTTACAACAGAGTTAGGTTCTTGTACTATTTTGTACATATTCCAGTTGCTTGCACGTATTGAGCGCATGGAGCGACGTCTGCAGCTCACCAGGAAAGACCCACGTGACAAGCGGCTATTCCAGCCCCTGGAACCATGGACCCCCGACAAAGAGGACATGTGGGACTTGGACATCGAGGAGAGTCCACAGCCCAATGCGGCCGCTTCGCCCTCATTCAGCCGGGGTGGCAAAGGCCAAAAGAGGTAACAACAGAGCGATGATTTAAACAATACAGCACCTGCATGTATGGTGTTCAAATTCAATCCACAATTATAAAAACATGGTATATTTATCACATTGAAGACAATGGATGCTTTTTCTGTGCGAGCGTGTGTGTGAAAGTCAATGACAAAGTCAATAAAATGATGTAATTTGGCATTTTTATACAAAGCAATTACACGTATTGCAGGTATTAATAATAAAACAAGTTTAACATGATCTTTCCCAGACTCTCGATTATGAAATGACTCGAACACATACCTAGTGCATTGCTACATTTGAGTAAAATTCAGCTACGCATTGCACAACAGAGCCCATGTTAATTTGTTGCATGCACATTGTACACACAATGGCACAATCTCCTGCTTAAACACGAAACACAAGTGTTTCTTACATGTGCAATACTGCAGTTAAACAAATGCAGTCCCATTCACCCTCAAATGGTTCCCTTCACAGAAAACATTCCTTCGGTGACCCTAAAGGCCAGAAATCGCGGGCCAAGAGTTCCAAGCTCAGCCCCCAGAAGGCTGACACTTCGCCTGGCTCTCCTTATCAGAGGGAGTTGCGCAGCAAGGAGACCCCTGAAAAAACCGGGCCTGGGAGGTCGGGCGTAGAAAAAGACATTTTACTTCCATGTAAAGAGGAGCCCGAGTTCTGCTCTCAGATGGAGGAGCTGCCCTTCATGTCTACCACAGAGATGTACCTCTGTTGCTGGCACCAGCCCCCCCTGTCCCCGCTCCGTGAGACCTCCCCCAAAATAGAGGAAGATGTGGCTAGTGAGTGCAATGCTCAAATATCCTGGTTCTATGTGTTGAGTGTAATAATTTTAAAGTATTCTTAAAGAGGATGCACTTTGATGGTGGCATAGCACCCCCACGAACCCAAAGAATTGCCCTGACTCGTTGTGGTAAAACGAGTTGGGTGGGGCAAATATTTGTGGTTCTGGGGGGTTGCTACAATGTGAATGCAGTGTCACTTGAACTTTCCATGTCTTAAACCATTTAACATTTTGAATTTCTTAGTCCCGTCCTGGAGGGAAAACTGTATAGAGCCTTTAGACGTGGACTCATCTAGTATCCCGGAGGTGAGGCACACCATTCGACATTAACCCTCAGCTGCCACTGACGCCACATCGTCTCCTACGATACGTCACAGTGTTCACCTGCTGTAACTCATTTGTACATGACGTACTTGTCTTTTTCTGAAGGCCTTGGATGACGGGGTGTATCTCAAACGCCATTTAAAGCTAGAGCTGGATGAGAAGAGGCGGAAAAGGTGGGCAGCACTGACAGTTCTATCAAAGATTGTATAATTATACAAAGAGCGCGGTAATGCATTTCAGTGGAGCAAAAATGGAACACTGCAGGTCTCATACCTCCCCATTGACTTGTATGGAATTCTGGGACCCAAACGCTGATATTACATCTAGTGGTTGAACAGATTATTGCGTTTATTGTATGTGATGCTGGTCTTAAAGTGACTTGAACTTTTTTCTGTCTCTGCAGATGGGATATTCAGCGAATCCGAGAGCAGCGCATGTTCCAACGTCTACAACAGCGAATGAACAAAAAGAAGGTTGTCCAAGAGGTTGAACCAGAGCTTTCCTCCTTCTATCCTGAGACAGAGGATGGTACATAATATTCGTTTGATATTCCTGTTGTTCTGTGGACATTTCTTTATACTAAATTAGATATGTGCCCAACTTTTTAACTTTTTCTCTTCTTTATTCTTTTTATCTAAAGTTGAATCCATAGTCATCACCCCCTTTCTGCCTGTGGTTGCATTTGGCCGACCATTACCCAAACTCGCACAACAGTAAGTTAGAATAGATTCAGTGGTATATTTAAGACTCGAGAAAATAACATCTTGAATTCATCAAATGTGCAAACTAAAATGTGTTCACTGAATCTCCAGGAACTTTGAGTTGCCGTGGCTGGATGACCGAAGCAGATGCCGCATTGAAGTGCCCAAAAAACACACGCCACACCGGACTTGTCGGAAGTGACCTCCATATGTGGTGGTACGGTAACTAAGGAGAGATGCCCTCCCCGCACCCAGATGAAACCAAACGCTCCCTTTGTTTTCGCTAGGTGAAAAAGACTGTCGGGGGATGTAGGGTATTGCAATTATTCCCACTGCGGAGGAGAAAGTGAATGTCTAGTCTATTACCTACCACCACCATGCCAGTGGCTCTTTCAGCGCAAATGGTTGATGTGGATTTGAAAAGGACAACACCATAAGTAACCCTGGTATTTTTTGCCCTAGTATACTGTGTACCTCTAAAAAGCAAAATAATGCAGCATTGATGTAACATTATAGATATTGACAGCTAGTGAAGGTAAAATATACAGATGTATAACTTCTAAAAATGCACCCTGTGAAAATGAAATGCATCAGTTATATGCATGTCCTGCTCAACTTTTGACATTTAATAGAATCCGTGCCATCCAAATTTGTTTTTATTACACGATTGTGAGTAATTGTATTGCTTTTCTTTGTTTTTGTTTTTTTTACACTTGAGATACAAAGTCATCCAAATTTAATTAAGGGTATTTATAGTTTTTAAAAAGATCTGTTGCCCTTTTGACTGAAAATGTACATTACTGATCAACATTGCTATAACTAGCCATGTGTTCTATACCTTCCTCCTGTCTGCATATTATGAAACACACCCAAATCTGATTGTCGTGCTGTTTGTATTTACTGTAATATTTGCTGTGTACACACGCAACAAAGCAGTTTTTAATCAATGTGCACTGTAGTGTGGATATCAAGTGCTTTGTTCCACGCGCTGCATGCGGTCATATCAGACATTGCAAACCTTCAGCCATTGTAAGGAAATGCAGGCTAAGGCAACATATTAAAGTGAGAGGAGATATTGTCCATTAATTGTCCCTTTCTTCATGAAAACTGTGACTGGATCTCAATACCAGGAAGGGATCAATCTGACAGGAAACTCTTCTTCTGTTCTCCTTTTTGATTTGTAGTTATTTCTTCCTTTGTGCAAAGTGCATGGGCTCCCTTGAGCTAATGAACATACTTCAAAGTGATAGCATGGCATTATGTTGGAAGAAGCATATGCTCCTCCAAGGAGGATTGTCCTTTTTGTTTTGTTTTGTTGAATGCATGACATTTGAGCACTTGTTTAATAGCCATTGCTAGTTTTGTTCTACATGTTGTTCCCTGTCCTGGATTGGTTAGGCTGTGTGTATGCATTGGCCTCCAATGCAACTATACAGCAGTTTAGGACATAATGTTCTTTCATGCTGTAGTTATACTCTAGCTTTGCCCACCAGTATGCTCTTTATTAACAAGCTACTAGTTACCTTACACTTTGAGATAGTTACAATGTACAATCACAGTTTAGCTTGCAATGTTTTGCTTGTTAAATGCTTTTGCTTAACATGACACGATGGCTTTGTGTCTATTTAATATGAAAATCGTTATGCGTAGGCTGAATTTTGAAACCCAAATTTCAAATGTACATATAGCTTTTCAAACAAAGAAATGCTGTACATACAGAACATGGCTGTTATTTTTTTATTATTTAATGTTTGTGTTGAGTACATCCACTATTGTATGTATGTTGGCAAAATTTACTTTTGATGGTTCAGTTTTTTTTAAATAAAATTAACACAGCTATGAAAATATATAAATTTGTTTGTTCGTAGCATAACATTAATCTGAATATATATGACTGAGGCAAGTACAAATTAATTTATTTTCAGGGTTGGGTAGGTTTCTTTTTAAATGTAATCTGTTAAATTAAAAGTTACCAGACAAAATGCATAATCAGTAATGCAATTTTTAGATTACCTAAATTCATTACATAATCTAATTAATTTATATTACTTTACAAATGCACATTGTTCATTATATTGTCCATTTCAATATTGAATGCACTAAAACAGTCTTTATTGAATGAATATAATTAAAAGACACTTTCAGAAAGATATTAACAACCCATCAGGAACTTTTTGATCTAAAACAAATGTCACTGATTATGATAACCAGGCACCATGTGGCAAGTGTCCCGCGTACATTTGTCAATGGAGAAATAATTAAGGATACATTTTGCCTTATATTACCTGTCCGTTTCATAATGTTATACTCCAAGGTTGGTCAATAATCTAAACACTTCCTGTGACAAATCCAAAAATACATAAAAATATTACAAATAAGATAGAGCAATTCTAAAATATTATTTTCAATGTGTTTTACCAAAAAAGCAGAAACCCAGAAACAGAAATTTAACATAAGATAAAATGTCTCAATATTTAAATATTCAAACAAGTTTTTTTCATTCTACCTTTGGGCTCGTTTAAAGTATTTTATTATTAGTGTTCATTTTAATCATGAAAATATGCTCAGAGGAGATAGTATATACACAATGTGTAACACATTTTCTCTTTTTTAAATTTAGCAGTCTTAAAGATACACTAGTCGTTAATTGTCCAGACCTTGTGGACACAATCAATGAAGAATAAAAAATAAATGTGCTAGCACTGTTCTCTACTGCGGTCTACACTACAGCACATTATCCTTTCGATGGCCGTACAGTATATCTAAATATAAACAGTGATTTGTGGCAAACATTTTGGGGTCTAGTTAGCAATCGAGAAGTGTACCTTTAATCGAGAAAAAGATTTGCTCAATTTATGTATAACAAGGGCTCTTGGAAGTTTGTTGAAAAAGCACAAATCTGCACACAAAATAAAAATATTGAAACGAAAGGCCATACACCGCTATAACATAGACCATTCACAGACACTACCATTGTTTTTTAACCCATCCCTTCAAAACTAATGGAGATACAGAATAGACTTGTTTCTGTGTATATACACCCCACCAAAATGTGCTCCTCTGTCAGTTAATGTTTAATCCCTCCGAAGATTATTGAGCCTCTCCTCTAGGTCTGCATCTGCATCTGCCAGGGCTGTTTGAGGCTCCGCCTTCTTTCCACCTGCCACGGAAAGGCTTCCACCAGTGGATGGCAAACCTAAATAGAAATTACATTACATTTTATATATATATATAT
>JAODUH010072037.1:0-16275 GCA_027564835.1 Typhlichthys subterraneus
TACACACACACACACACTGTATGTACTGTATATATCACATTAAGGCTAGAATAGGATGATAATGGTACAAGTAATGCCTTTCATTACTCCATATTATTTATCTTTTCTGTTACCCCTGTAGATTAACTGCAATGCTTTCACTATGAGTGATCAGAGGGGTTTGCAAGCAGTCGGGGTGGGCCTGTTCCCTAACCTGTGTCTGGTCAACCATGACTGCTGGCCCAATTGCACTGTCATCCTCAACCATGGCAAGTAAGTGCTGCTGCTTTCAAATCACCACAATGCTGTATGAGAGCTTCAACAGTGAGTGAATGTCTCACTTCTGCTGTTCCTCTGTTGCAGCCAATCAGCCGTGAACTCTGCACTTCACTCTAAGAGGAGGTGGGTTGTGCGAACATGAATCATGAAACATCCACTCATAAGACATTAGAAAATAGGCAAGAATGATCTGAGTGTCGGACATAACACATAATATTTACTTGCTTGAGGAAATGGTGAGACGGTGAATGTATCAATGCTTTTAGCTTGGATCAGCATGCAACAGCACATCCATATGTGTTTTTTCTTGTATTATGATCCCTGAAATTTACAGCAGACTTCTATGAAATGCTATTTAAACCAGAACAATGTTCTCTTAACCTAACTGCTAACATCCAAATTGATTTGTTTCAATAAAAGACCCACAAAAGACCCCAAAAGGTTTGAATACCTTACAGTAATTGGGCCTAAGATATTGTTTTGGTAATTTTGTACGTTTATATATGTCCAAATGTATGTTATGTTCTCTCAATCACATCCCAGGATTGAATTGCGTGCCCTGGGTAAAATTGCAGAGGGTGAGGAGCTAACTGTGAGCTACATTGACTTCCTCAAACTTTCCACCGACCGTCAGGAGATGTTAAAGAAGCAGTACCAGTTTGACTGCACCTGCCAGCACTGTAGCCAACACATCAAGGATGACCTTATGATGGCCACCAGCGACGCTGATGGGAACAAAGTGAGGGCTGACATGATAGCGTTAGGTTGGACAGGCATACACAGGTCACATGCACAGGTCGCATACACAGGTCGTATACAGGTCGTATTAAATGACCTTTTAATTCCACAACATGGTGAATATTGGACCGAAGCTGTTAACTGTTTAGTCTTACAATGACACATGATCAGAGGAACAAACAATACATTACATGCATACATTTGAATGCTTAAAAAATGTCCTGATAATATTTCTGCTGTAATAACTTTATTTATTTATTTGATTTATAGCCAGTGGCTAGGTAGGAAGCACTGAATTATTTCCATCTGAACCTATAGTATTATGCATGTTCCATTTCTAAATTACTTTCAAATCACTAAACACACTGGGCTAATGCTTCTACACTGGCTTTAGGTCACTGCATCTAAATCAAAACAACGTATTATTGTTGTATTGATTCAAATGACTGTTTACACAACAACTAATGATAACGTCCTATAATGTCTTTCTATTCCAAGCCCGTTTATCATGTGAATATATCGATACACTGGAGTTTTGATCATGTTAAAGGTGTAGTCAGTGATTGAAAGCTAATACATATTTTGTCAACTTCCGGTCAATAGTTACATGTTCTGTATACTAGCTGAAAGAAAAATAATATTTTTATATACGGCCCTGACTCAATAAAAACAGGAGGTAAAGAAACAAAGTGGTGCAGACTGGCCCCCAATGTGGGGGACCTTCTGAGGGAGCACCTTATGGAGTTGTAGGGAGGTGTTTGTGTCATTTATTCTCTTTAACACGACTTGAATATGCCCCCTCTCTCTCTATCTCTCTTTTTGGCTCTGTCAGCCATCTGCTGAGCTGGTCAAAGAAGTGACTGCCTTCAGTATGGAGAGCATGGAGAAGATTGAGATGTGTCGCACTCAGGGTGACTACCAGGAGGTACAAACAAGATCAACACCATCAATGTGGTTTAAAAGTTAAAGAGAAACTCCTCAATTTCCATCTGGAATGGGTTGAAGCCAGCATGTTGTTTTGGTTTCAAATCCAACATTAACCATCATGCATCTTCATGCTACAGTGTATGTTGCCAACTGTCACTCTTTGGCGATTAGCAAATTGAAGAGTGCTGCTGGAAAGTACCCCGTTGGCTTCACCAGGTGAACCCTCTGCCTCTGTCAGGTTGTCAAGCTGTGTCGCCAGTGCTTGGAGAAACAGGAGAACGTGCTGGCTGACACCCACCTGTACAAGCTGCACATGCTAAGCATTGCTAGTGAGGTGCTCTCCTATCTCCGCCACTTCTCTGAGGCAGCAGAGTGTGCCCGCAGGATGGTAGGGGGCTACACGTGAGTGGGCCATTCATTCCTTGTGTTTAATTAGGAGGTGGGTAAAACATAAATAAATTAGTTTTAGTTTTTGTATAGTACTTTTAAATACAAGGAATAAGGTATATTATTATGTATATCATATTATATTAGTGTATAAAGGACCCAATGTACCACGTGCCGCAACATGCCACACCCTATAACATTTGCATCAACTATTGGCAGGAAGTTGTACCACC
The DNA here is from genome assembly GCA_027564835.1 of Typhlichthys subterraneus. Taxonomy (NCBI): domain Eukaryota; kingdom Metazoa; phylum Chordata; class Actinopteri; order Percopsiformes; family Amblyopsidae; genus Typhlichthys; species Typhlichthys subterraneus. Next base: position 2,544 of record JAODUH010072037.1, read on the forward strand.
CCAACAATGCCCAGCTAGGCATGGCAACCATGCGAGCAGGAGTTACCCATTGGCATGCAGGATTGATTGAGGAGGGTCATGGCCTGGTATGCAAGGCCTATGCCATTCTCATGGTCACCCATGGACCCAACCATCCCATCACTAGAGATCTGGAGGTATGGGCCTTATTAACACACATGAGTAAGGAGGTAAACATCCTACATATGTCCAGCCTTTAAACAGGGAAGATATACTGTACATTCCCACAACTGATCATACTTCTTTGGTTAAAATTGGTTATACTGTGAATAATCGATAATAATGAAGGTGCCCTGCAGTAGGTTGTGTACCTGTGCCCTTTCTGTCCTTAACAGAGCTCTAGTCAGCCACATTAATAAGTCAAACCCTGTACATTATGCAAACAGGTTTTTAACAGGGAGCAATGTCCATGTTCACATGCAGTTCAATCTTGATTAGCATTTGAAGGTACAGTGAATTATTCTGGGAAAATCTTATTGATATTTGAACTCAATCAAAACAAAAATGCTTCCCCCTTTAATACCATACCCTCAGATGCTCCACCCCACACATTAGAAAGCATTGTGAAGTCTAGGATATTGTTGTGTGCGGAACCACGGCTGTATAGAAGTAGACTACCATATTATTTTTTTCAGCACACATAGGCACATAGGGAATGGTAGCACACACTGCAAGGAAAGATTTGATGAATTTGGCAAGAAGTATATTATCTAACTAATATTAAATGTTTTTCTAAAAAAAAAAACAATATCTTCAGAGCAAACCACAGCACTGAAACTGCTCTTACAAAAATAATCAATAATCTCAGGCTTATTGTCAATTTCACCAAATATCTCCTTGCATTTCACTAGTTTACTGTTCACTGTGCATGCTGAAAAAAGAATGTGGTATTTTTACACAGCCCTGGCTCCATAAGGAACATAAACAAAGTGGCGCACACCGCTCACAACAACAATGCCGCTTGGCTTCGCAGTGTGTTTCAACTCGTGGGGCAGAGCTTCTGAGGGAGTTTGCTTATATTTAAGATCAAAGTTAGCAAGCGTTCTCGAGAATGACTAACCTTGCCTCTCAGTGGTTTGTCCAAAGTTCATATATACAGGATGTTTCAAAATGATGGACCCAGTTTAAAAGCAGTACATTTTACGATGGCATAATGTTACAATTACACAACAAGTTACAAATCGTTTAAAGACTTATGAAATGTTATGAAGTAAACACTATACTCCTCTCTTTCAAGTGGTAAGAGTTTCATTCATGCGGTTTTGGGTACAAATATTTCAAATTGGGTCCATCATTTTGAAACACCCTGTATAAATATATACAGTACATACAATATAATGTCTCTGGTATATATTCTGTACAGTATAATGTCACCCAAATGTGATTTAGTGACCCAATTAGCGGTTTAAGGGTAGGTTAGAGGTCTAGTCAAATTAAGTGAAATGAGAAAGGATTGAAGCCTGTTCAGACTGAGATTATTGTTAAACTAAACCTGATCACTTCTTAAACCAATCTCTGTGTTTCCAGGCTATGCGTACACAGACTGAGATGGAGCTGAAGATGTTTAAACAAAATAAGTGTGGTTATCTCACCATGAGGGAAGCTGCTCTGAAGAGCCCAGAGAAGACCAAACAATAGTTTTAAGTTTGAATTTGATGATGCCGGCGAGCGGAATCAGTCTTCCAAATGTACTGTATAAGTTACATGGTGTACTGTATAGTAACATCTCAAATGTACTGCACACCATAGAGTAACAATAAAAGTATAATTGACACAATTTGTGCAACTATTATTATTCTACTACTTCTGTCATATATTTTCTTAATTTTTAACCATTTGCTAATTATTTATGTCAAGAAGAACATGACTGTGGTCATTTTATTCTCATTATAAAATGAATAACCTGGCAAACCTGTCACAGAAAGTGAACCAGCAAACAAAGCAGCATTATATACCATTATAACAAATCCCAAACATAACCTAAACTCAGCAAATGTTTGTTGTAACACCACTGACTTGCAGCAGAGAATACATTTGAATATGTGGACAAATCTGTTTATAGGGTCAATGTTCTTTTTTGAATAAAACCACCAAAAACAGTCTAGTAACTTTCACCGTTGACCAATGTGGCCATATTTCTGCTTCATTTTATCTCTATGGACCATCTTCAGATGGTTAACTGATTCAAGCACCTCTAAAATGCATAGGCTATCCCCCCCTCCCCCACCCTTTCCCGTAATTAGATTTTGTGAACTTGTCCGTCAGGTGGGACAAACAAATACACATAGGCGTAGGTCTCAGGGGAGACGGATGTATATCAAACCATGCAATGGTGTGAGCCGTAGCCTAGCATATGTAGGTTTACATACATTACATAATAGACATTTCCATCTTCACAGGAATTGGTGTAGAAAATGCACAATTTGGTGCTCTAAACTCACAAGAATGCCGGAAATTAAGTGTAAATTAGTTTAAATGGGGGTCTGGGGGAACAGCCCCAAAACAACACCTATGCACATATAGCCTATTAATTGATATAAGCATACAGTTCTTTTTTTAAATTTTTTTTTATATATATTTTTATGTATAGGCCAACATCATATTCTCATTAGTGGCTGAGCGACTCAGGTCTTATCCTAGAATAGCCCCTGGGCCTCCATACGAAAATATTTCCTGAACACATTGCTGAAAAACGTGACTCAAAATATTTATAAACAGCCAATCCTACATTGCAGTTCAAGTAGGCTAAATTTGTCACATTTGATTACTCTCTCTCATTCGAATCACACATCAAAACCACCTCCCAGGCATCCTCCTTCCACCTCAAAAACATCTATAGCCTACTCCGTCCATCACTTTTATACTCAAGCACCGAAACCCTCATCCACAACTTTGTCAAATGAATCAATCGACTCCAATTAATTCAGAACTCTGCTGTTAGAATCCTCACAAACACAAGGACAACAGATCACATCACTCCAATTCAGTTTAAATTAAATTTGCTTCCTGTAATTCTGTATCAACTTCAAGAATCTCCTCCTCACATACAAGGCCCATTGCTGGCTCCCTCCTACCTCTCTGACTTTCTCCTGGCATACAATACCTCCAGATCGCTCAGCTCCTCCTCTACGGGGCTTCGCGTCACCCCATTACACCTCTCCATGGGGGCTCGGGCCTTCAGCTGCTCTGCCCCCAGACTCTGGAACACCCTTCCCCTGCACAACATGCTACCACAGTCACCTCATTTGCTAAACTCCTCAAAACCCATCTCTTCAAAGTTGACTATAACATTTAACCCTTTTTTCCACTGTCAGTTGACTCCCCAGCCCATAAATTTTTATTTTGTATATATTTCCCAAATAATTTTACATTTTTATCTTGTTTCTAAAATAAATAAAAGTGAAATGTTTAAACACACCGTATATCTCAGCCAAATGATTTATATATATCTTTCTGTTTACCTATTTACAATGTAAGATGTCCTTGTGGGTTTTGAAAGGCGTCCTAAATAAAATGTATTATTTATATTATTCATATTCATATTCTTATTCTTATTATTACCGTAAATAGTTTCAAACAATCCTATTGATCGCAAATGTAAATTGTCCAATTCTAGTTAATTAATTACAGTAAATACATTATTGACAGCATGCATGATGAGGCTGATGGGAACATTTCATTTTGTTTGTGTTGATGTATATTTTAGTAGTAACGTTTTTTCCACACGCGCGCGCACACATCCAAATGTACTGCTTTTGTTAGCGTTCTTCTCATCGATATAGGTCAAAGGCAACATCTTTTAAGAGCTAAAACATTAAGGTACTGTATGTATATTGCTTATACAGATAACATGTATTCATTTGAATTATTTTCGGTATTTGACAGACTTCCCCGTTAATCAAATGTGTGGTTCACATTTCACACATTATAGCATGTCAGTTACCGTAGCTCTGGCTACAGTACTGTAAGCAGTTAGCTAACTATGCAGCTATATTACAATAGTAGTTAGTCTTTATTGTTTTCGTTCTTTTAAAACACATTAATATTAACTTTGCATTTGAATAAATGTCCAGCATCTGTTTGTAGACTTTCAATTCGCTAATTTGCCTGTATTTGTGTGAAAGATATGGAGAATTTGAATGACCCCAAAGAGACAGTTGACCAGTGGTAAGAAGCTTTACTTTTTTATTCCCAATACGGTACTGTAATTGACCAAACTTTCTGTATTTAATTAAAATGTTACCGTACTCTCAAAAGTAAAGCTGAAGAAGACAGTACCGTGCCGGTGTTGCGCCAAAAAGTGATTCCTGACAGAAAGTGATTTTGCGCGGTAATATATGTAATATAACCCTCATGAAATGAGCTATGTATGATTTCAACTGGTAAAAAACACTGAATTGGTTATTTATATGATAAGGCACATAAGTAGGTAAAATAATGCAGTCAGAAGATGAATTGCAAAATATATATTTTATTAATTTGATATATAATCCATTAGTAAATTTGTTTGAAATATAAACAATGATATTACATGTCTACATACCAAACACACACAAACATCGTAAATAGTAGCACATTGCCTATATAAATCGTCATGAATGATTATAAAACTGCAAACATTTATATGGCCACAATTTTTTTTTACAAGAAGCATAAGTGTCACAAAGACACAACTTTGCTATTATCGTAGACAATAACTCAGATTAATTCGCACGTTTTGACTTACTGATCAAGAAAACAGCAGCTGTAGACTATAATGATTCAGCTTTAACAGGCTGCCTTTCGCGGGAGCGCGCAAAATCACTTTCTGTCAGGAAATCACTTTTTGGCACAACACCTGTACCGTACCAGTACGGTACTGTGGCCTTCCAAAGATGGGTAACGAACTAAAGACTTTGGCTGTTTAAGTTTACTTCAGTCATATAATTCAATGACGATTTGTGAAGATATTGGAATAATAACAAATATGGTGCATTGTAATGCATTTATGGAAGCAAAAATTTAATTCTTCTGATCTCTTAAGTGGATGTGTCACTAATGGCATTTCGATTTGTAAACTGGCAATTTACTTTAAAAGTTTGCTGCAGAAATGTGGGCTGAGATTGATTTTGATCTCAGGTACGGTACCGGTGTTGTGCCAAAAAGAGATTTCCTGACAGGAAGTGATTTTGCAAGTTAATGAAATGAGATAAATGTAGGTGTTTATGATTTAAACTGGTAAAAAAAACTTAATTGGTTATTTTTATGATAAGGCCATAAGTAGGTAAAATAATGCAGTCAGAAGATTAATTGCAAAATATATATTTTATTAATTTGATATATAATCCATTAGTAAATTTGTTTGAAATATAAACAATAATATTACACGTCTACATACCAAACACACACACAAACAGCGTAAATAGTAGCACATTGTCTATATAAATCGTCATGAATTATTATAAAACGGCAAACAATTATATGGCCACAATGTTTTTACAAGAAGCATAAGTGTCACAAAGACACACCTTTGCTATTATCGTAGAAAATAACTCAGATTAATTTGCAAGTTTTGATTTACTGATCAAGAAAACAGCAGCTGTAGACTATAGCGATTCAGCTTTAACAGGCTGCCTTCCACGGGAGCGCGCAAAATCACTTTCTGTCAGGAAATCACTTTTTGATACAACACTGGTACCGGTACGGTTAATGTTATATACTAAAAATACCCGTGAACGCCCCCAGAGAGAAATAATGGGTAACATTATGGTGAAATCCGTGGACCTTCCTATTGACTTACAGGGAACGCTCTGCCGGTGTTATGCCTAATTCTGTGTCCGGCCAGATTCAGTGACCCTTTCGAAAGTGTGCATGCGCCACCTCCAATCCTGTACAATCTATTAACGGGAGTGTGTGATTTCTCGTGCACGTTTTGTGTCTCGCTCCCGAAGTGTTTTAGTTTGGGAAAGGGTTACTAAAAGGTTAACTAGCTATCGATGGTGGTTTGCGCTGCAAAAAACTTTTTTTTTTAATTTTTTTTAGCGATTTCTGAATAAAAAATGAATATTAATCTACTTTATCTACACCAGCCTCGTCGTTTAAAGGTTAATTGATGCCTAGATATTTCTAAATATTATATATAGATCTATCAAACCTTTTCATACTTTTTCTGCTTTATTTAACATACATCATTTTGAAAGGGTCACTGAATCCGGCAGGACACTGAATTAGGCATAACACCTGTTAAGTCTACATTAAATGGTGAAAAATTATAGACTGGTGTAACCAGACCATACGGTATTCACTTTGTGAATACGTCTGGCCACTCTTCATTGGGAAGTGTTCGCAGTCGTATCCTCCTACTTGGCGTAGACCTCTGGTTAATTGTGAAACTATTTGACAGCGCTAACCCAATTTGCGTTGCTACAAGTGTTTTGATCGTTCTACCACCATTTTGAAACACCCTTTAATTCAACGTCATCTCAATAACCCACGCTGATTGGGCCGCCAGGAGTGTGGCTGTGCGAACGCTAATGTCATCATAGTTTCTAAACTAATCTCTGCGAAATACATTGATTTGGTGAGAGCATAGGCTAGAAAAAATCCCCCCTTTCCAGAAATTGAGTGCCGCACATTTAACCTCTCTATTTGTATCAGTCTGATAAAGTCTAAAAATAAACAGTTGAACAAAAGCATAGTATATAATTAGTATATATATAAATATTTTGATTGTAATTTTGCCTTTTGATTGACAGCACTGATGACTTATTAAATTCCAGCATTGACAGCACCAGTGGCAGTAATAGTGGAAGCACACACGAGTACAAGGGTATGCTTTTATATAACTGTATGTTGTATAGCTCACACATATATGCTTATTAATCTACATATATACAGCAAAATAATTCAGAAATGTGTTTTAATTTGTTCACCTGAGCCCATGATTTGTGTGTGTGAAACATATAGTTTATTTGAAAGACTTCTTCCCTCTCAACAACAACATTCACGGGTAAGAGAGCTTCGAACAGCATGATTTTAATCCCCAATATCAGATTATGTGTGCATTTAGACATCAGCGCGGTAACAAATGTTCCATATTGATCATCAATATGGAACTTGTGTTACTTGTCTGTCTGTGTCACATCTGGGTGAGTTTCCCTGTGAGATTTTCAATCATAAAAATAAAAGGGAGACAAAAAGTACTCTCAGCCAGGCTGCAAACTTTGCAACTAAAACGGTTGTGCTGGTGCTCCTAAAATGTTCAGTAAGGAGCACCAGTGCTATTAGTGAAAAAACTTAGTCTGGAGCCTTGTGATGATTCATGTTCATTACAATTTATTAATTTTCCTGACTTCTTTATAATCCATGATGAGTATCAATTACCATTGTACCATTACATGCACATCAGAATGTTTATAATGTAAGCTGCAGGTGGTGTTAATAAGCTTGATAAGCATTCAAAAGGTAAGGTTAATTTACTAAATTGCAAGTAGCATTTACAGTAGAAATACTGATATTATCCCAATATTATCTTGTTATGTAAAGTATGTGCATTCAAAGCTCACTAGCACTAGGCAACCCATAGGTGACTGGTGTTTTCAATATTTTTCCAACATCACCACCGCCAACATATTGACCAGTTGCATCTTAGTTAGCCACCAGTAAATACATTATGACATTATGTCGACCCTGTGTGCGTGTGTGTGTGTGTGGTGGGGGGGGGGGTAAATTGTGGTTATTTGTAATGCTGCATGTGTGTGTGTTGTAATCAAGCTTGTAATAATGTTTAGTGTACGTATGTTTATCAGCAGTCCATTTGTGCGGTTTGACGACGTCATAGGGCAGGATTTGGCCAAACAGGCATTGAACGAGATTGTTTTCCTCCCTGCACTGAGACCAGAGGTACGTCATGTATTCAAGACTTACTATCACATACAGTACAACCTCTGTTTGGTTATTTTCTACACATCAATACTCAGAAGTAACATTTTAATATGCATTAGGCAGCTCCACCTATCACTAGTGAAGTTACATTGGCAGTATACATTCCAGGAATTGGAATCAATAGCTGCGTTTACATTATTCCGATCGGAATCGGGTTAAAAGCCCAACCAGAAAGAAAATGCTCCATATAAACAGCATGATTGAAAGAGAAACGGCCAACCCGATTGAAATTTAATTCCGTAGCAGAGAGGTAGTATAACCCGTTCCATGACCCGATTGAAAGAAGAATTCTACCATGCAAACGGTTAAACCGATAACTTTCTGGTTGCGTTCAAATGCGCATTCCCTGTCTTAAGTTTTGTGTAATGCCGGTAAAATAATTATCTGCACAGCCACTGTACAATGCATGGATGTAGCCTATTATAAGAACAGTACAAAGTCTGGACGTAACAACTGCAACTTATGCAAATAAGTGAATGGGAGTTAGTACGGAGACGTCATCTGGAGCCGTACATCTACTAAAAGCTAGACGGTTTTAACCATTTACTAGCAGAACACGTTACATTATTCATGTTTACCATTAATTCCAGTACGTTGCGACTGCGCATGTAAACACCAAACCCGATTATGTGACATCCCATGTTAACAGTTAATCCGAAATCGTGAATCAGAAAGATTCACGGTAGCTGTTTTTACACAGCTACACTCATTAAGTTACACTAGAATCTAGTGTAACTTAATGAGTGTAGCTGTGTAAATGCTACATATCTTACATCACTAGCAATTACTTTAGACGTGTAAAGGGGTTCTTAACCTTTTCAAAATAAGAACACAATTATGTAATTTAGCAGTTATCAGTACTTGCTTCTTTTTGCAAAGAAGAGCAGCAATGGTGCTCAATGGTAGAGAAGGAATAACGACATTGCAGATGTCAAAACTGTGCGTTTAAGGATTTCTGATTTTCAATGACATCATATGAGATGGAGATGCTAATGGTATAGGCGTGTGCTGAGACACTATTTCACTTCAGTTTGAAAATGTCCAGATGCTTCACATTTTCGTTTTCATTTTTTAATGGATTTCTTTTATGCGCCGCCACTGGGGGGTAGTGGGACGGGCCCCTTCGTTAGAGAACCACTGCACCAGAGTACACTGCTCTACAAATCACTAGTCTATATGCAGGGATAAAAAAAAGAGTGGTGGTTATTTGTGGGTGTCCACCTTAAACACAATGTATTTGTCTTTGGCACCCCCTGCCTTGTCCCGCTATGACACTGGCGTCAGGCAAGCCATTGGCCTTGTGTAGTTTAAGGCTTTACTCTATACACCTCTACCAGCCATATGTGATTTTCTCTTCCACTAGTTGTTTACAGGACTGCGGGCTCAAGCCAGAGGTCTGCTGTTGTTTGGTCCTACAGGCAATGGAAAGACCATGCTGGTAAATAACCATAACCCCACTGGTTATATACATACAGACCTTAGAAGTAGTATGTTTGACCTTAATCAATCTATGGTGGAAACATAAATATGTTATATACAGTACATAAATATGCTGCATTCTATTTCTGTAGTTATTCAGCACAGGTGCTGTGTCTGTATTATTGATATATATTCTCTTGTAGAGCTACAGAATTGTGTGCACTATGCATATGTATGCCTGCATGTATGCCTGCATATCTAGTTTATAGATGTATACTATATATATATATATATATATATATATATAAATATAAATATATATAATAATTTAATTTTTTTCTGGACACTTACAGTATGTTAAAGATAACCATCATTGAAACTCCTCAGGCTAAAGCTGCTTTGATGGAAAACTCCTCCATTATCTACACCAGTGCTGCCTCTTTAAAGTATAAATATGTAAGAATATGAATGTGTTAATACGCACGTCATCATGTATGTCTGAATATGTTACATGTCACATGTTTGTAGGCCTTATGTACAACCCCATCCTACTACAGGCCACCAGATCATTAATGGCTTGCTTAAGAATATTCTGACAGTAGCTAAATCATAGAGATGGTGGGACTGAGTCTCCGTTAGATGTTTCCAGTGTGACTGAGCACTGTGTTCCCTGCAGGTTGAACTAGGGGAGCACATTGTCAAAGCTCTCTTTGAGACGGCCAGCAGTATGCAATCCGGTGTCATCTTCATTGGTAAGAAAGCTGCTTTATCTTGTCTAGCACTTTTCTTTTATGTAATGGGTCTTCAGCTACTGTTGCCAAATGTACTTTCAAGTCAGTTTGGATGAAAGCGTCCGCAAGACTAAACTGGTAAATGGCTAATCAGCAACGGCAGTATCATTCGGCCGCAAGAATCAGTCTTGCACCCTTCCATTGAAAGAGTTTAACTTCCTTACACATAATTGGACAACTGCATAGCTTCATCTCAACCAATCAGACCTGTAAGGTCAGATAGAACACCCATGGAAACAGGTTTTTAAAATGTAAAGAGTAGCCAACACACAACAGTTAAGCAAAATGTCTGTTATAATAAAATCGTACAAATAATATATTTAGCACGGCATTGGAAGAAAATCTCTAATGTCTAGCAGAATTAGGTGTTATCTTAGCTCCATTAACTCAACATTTAAAAAGAATAGGCCTATGCATCAAATGCTCATGCAGTTGGTAGAATCAAGGAGGATCTTAAGCTTTTTTTAAAGTATCATTGTTTCATCAAGTGAAGCCACAGACAAACAGATTCATGAGCTGTGAGAATTACAATACTTAATACTTGTTGCCAATATCTTTTAATATTTGATTTGTCCACAAAATTCCAAGCTCTAAACAAATGCTTTTGAATTTAGGGGTTCCAGAGTGACTTGAGAGATACTCATATTGTACCACAAGGCAAATTAAATATATAATTACATTTTTATTTGGTTTATTTGTTGCTCACAGTTGCATTGAAATGTTTTAATGCTGACAGTTAACAGGTACACTTAGACTTTCTCTCTCTCTATCTCTCTCTATCTATCTCTGTCTCTCATTCAGATGATGTGGATATTTTGCTGGGCATGAAAAGTGAGGAAGAACATGCCAGCCGGTGTTTCAAGGCTCAGTTCCTGTTGGAGTTTGACAGGGTGTCTAACCCCTACTGTTTCTTAATGTGGTATTGCTCTCACTGGAAGGTAATAGGTACATGACCTCATTTTAATTTTGTAAAGGTGCTGCCAGACGACGACAACAGATTTGTGTTGATTGGAGCCACACGGCGCCCTCAGGAGCTAGATGAGGCTGTTCTCAGGTCTAATGTGTACCTTGTTTATTCTGAATATTCACTGTTGCTTTAAGAATTACTCTGATAGCATCAGTTCCCTTGAAACAACTCAATAATCTATTTCGTTCTGTCCAGGCGTTTTGCTAGGCTTGTATATGTGAGCCCACCTACCAAAGAGGTATGACATCATCTGTAATGTTTTAATAATATATAATATATAATATATATAAATCATAGAAATAAACTTAGAAATAATAATAATCTTAGAAAAGACCTTTTGAATGTAAAATGTCATATTTGAGTAAAATAGCAGACATATATAAGTCGTATATTAACTTATAAATTATATATTTAATTCTATATTAAAAAATAGAAATACTAGACAGCATTTTTACATCCTTTACAAAAATACAATAGTAACACAAAAGTAGCATTCATAAAAAATAAACATAAATTAAAGGGACATTAAGTTGTCAGATTTGTGCCCATGAAGGTCTTTTTGGTGTATTAACTCATTTGAGATTTTTTTGAGACTCTTCTCTTCATTATTTTGTTGCCCAGATAACAAAGCTAACAGTGCATAACTTTTGTAGACAGATGCTTTTGAGAAACATAATGAACGAGCGAGCGAGAAAGGATACATAGTTAAAACAATTAATTGTATTTATTTAAGGAAATTTCTTGGTTGCCATAACATGTTTTCTCTCTCCAAACCTGTGTGACTGTAGACTCGTTGCAAGCTGCTGAAAACCATTCTAAATAAACATGGAAACCCTCTGACAGAGGAAGAGCTGAACAAGCTGGCTGGGTAACCCACATAGACATTTAGGATTAATGCAAGGAAAATGTTTGTGAATCACAGTTTTTGTCATTCTCATAAAATGTGGTCTGAGATTAATGTGAAGTCACAATAATAAAAAACTGCTAAAAGAAATGTGGTTCCCCTGTGCCTGGATGCATTGACAATGTGCAGATTTATTTGACCTTTATGTTGAAGCAGTGCCTTTGATGAAGCCCAGACCACCTTTTATGGGTAATTAATTCATCAAGTTCCAAACGGTTCACAAACTACTTTCATATAAAGTGTCTCACTGAACATGTACATGTTTGGTTCAGAATGACAGAAGGGTACTCGGCTAGCGATCTGACTTCACTGGCTCAAACAGCAGCATTTGGACCAATTAGAGGTGAGATATTATAACTACATTCTGCTGAAGTGTGTTATAATCCATTAATGTTTGTTCATCCCAATACAAACTTTATTATTCATACTATTGTTCTATTTCTAGAGTTGAGTAAAGAAGAATTAATGGTGGCCACTGAGGTGGGTTCATGATAGAAGCAGGAAGTTGACTGCCATTCTGACAGCTCTTTCAACAGCTCATGTGATGTTTGTTGCCTTCTGGCCCACAGGTCAGAAACATTAGCTTCGCTGATTTGAGGGATTCTCTGAAGACGATAAAAAGAAGCGTCTCACCGGAGGCACTGGAATCGTATGTCCACTGGAACATGAAGCATGGAGACACAGCTACACTTCCTTAAACTGGGGATGTAGAATACTATCCATTTAGCTGAGGAGACATGTTCCTGTGCTTATCTTACAGCACTTTAACTCTAACTCTAGAACTCTTAAGCACCTATACTTTAATAGCCCATTTGACAAATATCTTATAAGTTATAAGTAAGTCCATAAAGAAACTTTCAAGGCCTTTTCTTCTTTTAACAATATTAAATATACTCGTTAATGCAGACGTCAATGTCATAAGATTGTTCACAGGGTTTACAGTACAGGTCAAAGTTGTGACATGATGGACAAAATAAAGTCTCTTTAATTCTTAAGAGAGATGAGTGGTTAATTGTGTCTGATCTCAGCCTGGCCAGGATATGATTGCTAAGAGGACAATTGTTGGAATTATTGTTTGCTCTTTATCAAAATCAACTACACAGGGTTCCAACGGAGAATGGTAAAGTATGGAATTTGTAGTAATTTAATTTGAGTAATTGCCAGGTTTGTACAAGTATGGAAAAAAACCGACGAGTGTATGGAAAAAATATTTGGTTTTCCAGACTATTGGACCCTCAAAACCCCCACCTGTCACTATGCACCATGCAAAACCTACACCCATGTGTGTATGTAATTGAGCTCCTCTGTACTTGAATAGCCGGGTTGGTGTTTGTGTCACAAGGAGAATGTGTGGCTTCGTTTGACATCTACTGGCACAAAGTCATAAATCCAGTATAATAATGGCCATGATAAAAATTTCCTGAGAAACCGAGAGAGACCGAGGTATATAGAGTACAAGGTCTCCCTCCTCACCTACCAGTGCATCCACGGTGAGGAACCTCCCTACCTCAAGGAACACCTTACCCCACAAACTTCCGCTTTTACAAAATTTGGACATCTACAAAATCTGTGACCAAATTAGTTTACATTAAAATAAAGTGTAGAAATATAATGTAATTTGGTATACATAATTTGGGGTTGGTCTCCGCCAGGGCTGCGCTTTATCACCAATCCTGTTTGTGATATTCATGGACAGGATATCGAGGCGTA
>JAODUH010072048.1:0-16274 GCA_027564835.1 Typhlichthys subterraneus
ATATCTGACAAATTATTAATTCCATCAGAAAAAATATTTATTTGGCATAAAATAAAATGTCGATTTTATTGAAAATCTGTATTATCCCAGGGTAGGCTGTGCCTACCTTGCCTACCCTGACCGCACGTCCCTGAAGGACGTGCTGGGTGAGAGAGACTTTAACAAGATGCATTGTTTAAAAAATGTAAGACACGTAGCATAGGCCTACTCTTTTACTGATATTATAACAACTGCAAACTGTCGAATGTAACTCTGTACTCTGACATTATTAACGGCAACGCTACAATTTCAAGCGGAGCTAGATAGGAGCTCATATCCGTGATGAAGTTATGTGTGCAATGTATACATTGCAATGCGCATAACCGGCTTAAATTCAGACTGATTGACCGATCACCCTTCAGCGCCATAAAACACTAAAAATTGCGCCCATTAAGGTGCACAGACACTGGAACTATACTGTAGTTCCAGCAGGTTGTGCCCACGAGGGAGTTTCTACAATCAAACATTGGGGGGGGGCTAATGAAAATACACACAGTGCCTGCTAAATCACTAATTTCACTGCTCTTGCTCTACAAGAATCAAACACCTACAGACCCGAAGACATATCCTGTGATTCTTGAGTCCTGACTCCTGTCCCTAGCGTAGCCCAGTAGTAGGGCTGTCGCGGTTAAGAAAATGTACTTGCGGTGATTTAGGTTGCCCCAATACCGCGGTCTGCGGTATTATCGCAATTTTTTCGTTTTTGTTTTGAATGGTCAAGTTCATTGCGCAGAGCTTCCGAAATAGTGTGATTCTGGATCATCATCGTGATCTCAGTCCGTGGTGAGACAATTGTGCAACATCCTAGGTTTTCTACCAGTTTAGTAGGCCTACTGGTAATCACGTGTAACTTTGTCCGGCAGATGTTGGGCCAAAAGTATCAGATGTAAAATATGACAAATTAATAATTAAATTACAGCATATTAAATAGCGCAAGATCAAAATCCTATGGCACGCCAAGCGCGTAGCCTATGGTACACCGCCTTGATTTAGGTAGCATGTAGACAGAAAGAAGTGATGGCACAGTTATGGTTTAACAACCCGAGAGATTAGGGGACAACATATTTCATTTTCTTTCCCACACAAAATGCAGATATGTCCCAAAAGAATCACTCGAGTGTGTCTGCGATGCACGATGCCCTTCCCAGACTAAGTACAGCACTTTACTAAACTGTACTGTAGTAAACTGCTGTAAAACGTAACGTCTGAGTGTCGTAAATACATACACTCCCAAAGGCTACAACCGGCTAATATGGGGCTGGGGGAATTTGTGCTTAGATAGTGCACACACCCTAGATCAGACGTCATATTCGATGGGCTAGCCTCATGAAAAAAAATTAAATGTAAACATTGCAGTTTGCGGTACCGGCGGTTGCTTGCCATGGCCTGCGGTTGGGTTAGCAACACCGCGGTATTGCAATATTGCGATTATCGCGACAGCCCTACCCATTAGTAGTCACATGAGCATAGAACGATAGATGTTTTCGTTCATTTGGGTCAGTGTGTCTCATGAACAATTAAAGATTGTGTAAAGCAGACATACATTTGTGTTTTGAGTTTGTCACACCACAGAAAAAAGGTCATATTAACCACCTAGCCAAATTTGAATTGATAAAGTCAGCAAATATATAAAATTATGTTATCTGTTCTCAAGCGCTGGGGGTGTGTCAGCAGAAGGCGCTGTAACCATACCCATTGCGTGTTCTACGGTAAACCATACTGCGGTGTGGTGCCAAAAAGGTATCCTCAGCCAAATATTGCATTTTAGGAGTTGTGTTTTCACTTTAAATAGATATAAACTGGTAAAAAGGATTAAATTATGGTTATGAAATAGGGCTGTGTGTGCTCTCGTGGGAAGAAATCAGTTTTTAACACACCACTTTTTAGCAGATCACTTTTTGGCATGACAACTGCAGATGTCGTGATTTGCTGTTCTTATGAAGTTAAACTAACCTACAGCTTGTTGGATTGGATTTTTTTCATATGGATATGTGGTTTAACATTTATTTTGGAGGACTGGACTACATAAAGACAGTTGGATTATTTGGATGCTGATTTGAACACGACAATGTCGACCGGTGTTACGCCTAATTCTGTGTCCTGCCGAATTCAGTGACCCTTTCGAAGCGAAGTATGTTAAATAAAGCAGAAAAGCATGAAAAAGTTTGATAGATCTACAAATAATACTTAGAAATATCTAGACATCAATTAACCTTAAAACGACGAGGCTGCTGTAGATAAAGTAGATTATATTCACTTCTTATTCAGAAATCGCTAAAATCATAAGCTTTTTGCAGAGCAAACCACCATCGATATAGCTAACCTTTTAGTAACCCTTTCCCGAACTAAAACACTTTGGGAGCGAGACACAAAAAGTGCACGAAAAATCACACACACACACACACACACTAATAGATTGTACATGATTTTAGGGGGCGCATGCGCAATTTCGAAAGGGTCACTGAATTCGGCAGGACACAGAATTAGGCGTAACACCGGATTTGGCAGCCGGTAGTATAGGATTTGGCAGCAGGTAGGATAGGCTACTAAACCAGTAGCTTTCAAATAATGCACATTGACTCTGAACCATATTGTGTGGTTATTTCTGCAATTAAGGCAAAACTATCAGACTGTAGGCTGTTAAGTATCTTGCAGTAGGCTATTGGAAGCATTTAGTGTGCAGCTGTGTTAGTAACAATATTGTTTGTCGTGCATGTTTGGCGACCCGTGCTGCGACAGCATTCTAATCAAAGACTCAGAAGATACAAAGACTAATTTTCATGCAAAGGAATCATGAGTCAGTAAAAATATTCGTTAATTTTGAACAATTCGTTCGCGACCTACTCGTCACTAGTATGTTGGTATCTTTGTTGGTATCTTTCAACAATTGCCTATTATCTGTCACTAAAGTAAACATTTACGTTGAGACATGCAAAATTATGATGCTTGCAAACTTATTAATAGAAGGCACATGTGATATGTCTCTGCTGGATTTGATATATTAATCTTTATTAATATAGCGCTTTTCATACAGAATTGCAGTTCAAAGTGCTTTACAGAGAGGGAATACATGTACACTTGTGCTTCCCATACAAAAACAGAAGTAGAGAGTACATTAATAAAAATGGTTGAAGGAATCAGAATTAAAAAATAAATAAATACAAATGATTAAAGGAATGAGATGAAAGAATTATTGGAGAAATTAAAACCTTCTCCTTTTTGTTGCTATGTCAGAATGTCAGCACCATGCGTATAGCGCCATGCTAATCTGGTGGAGGAAGTGCATATTCCAGTAGCAGTTTAGTTATCAGTACATGTCTTTTATGGGTGGTTTTATCCCGTTGTAATCAGTACATGTCTTTTATGGTGGTTTTATCCCCTTGTACCCACTTACCTCAGTGTAGGAATTTCCAAGACTCCCTCGTACGCATACGAGGGAGCTGTATAGCCTCAAATATACAGACCCTGCATGTATATTAAGCATACAACTACAGACTATTAGACTATGCGTTCGGTGGGATTGATACACAGACAACAATTTGTCTCTGTGATCACTGTTCTAAATGGGCCTGCCACAGCTCTTTTTCCCACCAGTACAGCGACCAGGCCTTCCATGAGATTATTACATAATATGATATTGAAATATACTGATAAAGTAAGAAATAAAATAAGATGACAGCAAATTAAACTAGACTACAGTCACGTTACACATGCACCATTTTCTGTAGCAGTTTAGTAGTGCAGAGTATAGCAGTTACAAGATAGCTAAAAGATCATTTGAATAGATGAGTTTTAGATATTTTCTGAGCCAGAGTCCGTTATAGCTATAGGTAGTGAGTTCCATAGCTTGTGGGCATAGTTAATAAAGGCTGCGTTGCCGATTTTCTTATGGCTCTTACTAGAAACTTTAGTAAGTAAGTAAACTGTAAATAATCTGAGAGATTACTTTAGTGTTCTGAGGGGTATGTAGTTGAACATTGCTTGAGCTATATAGTTTTTTCCTAGCCCATGTAGCACCTTATATGTAAGGAGAATGACCTTACAATAAATTCTGCATGCTACTGGTAGCTCGTGCAGGTCGGCCAATACTGGAGTAAGATGGTATCTCCTCTTAGTTCTTGTTAAAAGCCTAGCTGCAGAGTTTCGATTGAGCTGAAGTCTCTCAATAGATTTCTTATTTTGGAGGCCGGTGAACAGCGAATTACAGTAGTTGAGTCAGCTAAAGCTTAATGCCTCAAGCTAAAGCCTAAAGCCTCAAAACAAACTGAACATCACGTAAAAGATAACACATGCATAGTAAAAGTCCCTAAAGCGTTATAGCCATTATCCATCTACAACACTACACATTCAGTCCAACACAGAAAATGAACATCATTTTATCTCACTACAGCAGTGTTTCCCAACCCTGCTCCTCGGGGAACACTGCCCTGCATGTTTTAGATGTTGCCTTGCTCCAACACAGCTGATTCAAATGAATGGCTCGTTAGAATCCTGATGACGAGCCATTCATTTTAATCAGCTGTGTTGGAGCAGGGAGACATCTAAAACATGCAGGGCAGTGTTCCCCGAGGAGCAGGGTTGGGAAACACTGCACTACAGAGTTTGAAGCAGTACTATTTCCGATGGCACGATTGCAATACTTACAATCGTGCAAATTATTATTGGCTTTAAAACACAATAAAATAGACTACTACTCACGAGCCACTGCATGGAGAAGTAGGCTAACAGTGATAAAATAAGATTATTAATATTTAAGAGCTCTCAATCTGTGGAAATCTTTTTTCATATTGACAATTGTTTTTCCAAGATTATGGGGATATTCTTGCCAAGGAATGAGAATGCTGGATTATACTTCACTTACTTCACGAAGAAATGCTAGGTTCTTCACATCTGACTTTTCTTATACATCAGTACTTCTACACAGCTCAGGCTTCATAAGTGGGAACACAAAAAAATGGTGTAGATCGCACACACAACAATATCCTAGCGTTGGCAATGCTTTTAACATGGGGAGTGGAGCTTCCTTGGGAGCACCCTTTGACATTGTTTTTTTTATTTTATTTATTTATTTTTGTTCAACTTCAAATATCAACAAGCTTTCTCCTTAATTACTTACTATAACTTTAATCCTGAACTATGATTTATTATTAAACTGATTATTTTATTTATTTTTGTGACTTTTAGATACCAGATCCATACGGGCCTTCAACACTCCATCATCCGAGCTACCCAGCCCAACTGTTTGCCCCTGGAGAATGTCACGCTGCCACAGAAGCTAAAGCAGGCTGGCTACACCACCCACATGGTGGGCAAGTGGCACCTGGGCTTCTACAAGCGAGGGTGCATGCCCACCCAGCGTGGTTTTGACACCTTCTTTGGCTCCTTGCTAGGAAGCGGTGACTATTACAGTCACTACAAGTGTGAAGGACCAGGTATGTGTGGCTACGACCTTTATGAAGGAGAAGAAGCTGCTTGGGAACAAGACCGGGGCCTCTACTCAACTGTCATGTTTACCCAGAAGGCAGTCAATATCTTAGCCAATCACAACCCACGCAGGCCTCTGTTCCTCTATTTGGCTTATCAGGCAGTTCATTCCCCATTGCAAGTCCCGGCCCGCTACATTGAGCGCTACAAGAGCATTCCAAACCTTAACCGTCGGAAGTACGCCGCCATGGTCTCCTGTCTGGATGAAGCCATCCACAATCTCACATTAGCCCTGAAACACTACGGTTACTATGAAAACATGATTATGGTGTACTCCTCGGATAACGGGGGCCAACCACTGGCCGGGGGAAGCAACTGGCCCCTGAGGGGCAGTAAGGCCACCTATTGGGAGGGTGGCATCAGAACGGTTGGCTTTGTACATAGTCCCCTGTTAGTGAACAAAGGAACGAGATGTCGAGCACTGATCCACATCACTGACTGGTTCCCTACGCTGGTGGCCCTGGCCGAAGGGACTTTAGATGAAGATGTGAACCTGGACGGGTATGACGTCTGGGAGGCCATCAGCGAAGGCCGCCCATCGCCTCGGCAGGACATATTGCACAACATCGACCCCATCTACATGAAGGCCAAGAATGGTTCCTGGAAGGCCGGCTATGGCCTGTGGAACACAGCCATACGTGCAGCTCTTCGGGTGGGTCACTGGAAACTGCTGACGGGCGTCCCAGGGTACAGCGACTGGGTGCCCCCACAGACATTCTCCAACCAGCTGCTGACCAACCGCTGGCATAACGAACATGTTCATTGGGACCGCGGTAAGTCCCTCTGGCTTTTCAACATCACAGCGGACCCTTACGAGAGAGTGGACCTCTCCCAGCGCTACCCACACATAGTGAAAAAAATGCTAATTCGGCTAGTACAGTACAATAAGACTGCAGTGCCAGTACGCTACCCAGCTAAAGACCTGCGTTCCAACCCTCAATACAACGGAGGTGTCTGGGGACCCTGGTACAAAGAGGTAGAGAACAAGGAGGAAGATGAGCGGGAGAATAACCTGCTCACCAACCATCTAGCTAAAAAAAGGCGAAAAAAGAAAGCAAAACATAGGATGCTAAAAAGGAAGGCAGAAGGATATCCTCCTTTTATCCATTTGTAAAAGAGATAAGTTGACTTTTCTCAGGGATTGACACACATCCTGTGTTACAGGATAGTAGTCTTTTTATTTGTTTCGTATTTCAGGTATAGCTGGTGATTTCGGTGCATGCCTCGATAAAATAAGGAAGGACCCACTTGTTCACTGCTGTAATGAAACTGAGACCTCAAACTAATGTTAGGGCATTTAAATATATTTTTGTTGGTTGTTGCATTGTGACATTTAGACTGTAAAAGTAAATAAATCTATATAGCTAGACTGATAACACTTATTTTGCACTGCAGTTGGGTAGTGCATACAGATCTGATGCTATGTGAGATTTATTTGGTTGCATAGTACAAAAAAAATGTCTGAAAGGGTTATTAATGTATTTGCAACTAATTTATTTTTTTCACCTTGTATATTGTTTAGTTATGTAGTCGAACATACTAATGGCTACAAAAATCAACTGATGGGAAATATGAAAAATAACTAATTTAAATTCTTCTGTAAACAAATTGTGTTCTCCCCATGTCTGCATGGGTTTCCTTCAGGTGCACCGGTGTCCCCCACTCTCAAAAAAAAAAAATGTCAGGTTCACTCTCCAGTCAGTCATGTGACCAGTGACACTGATTTAAATCTGGAGTTGGCACTGCACAGTGGCTGCCCAACAAACAACAGTTTCATCATAATGTTCTTGGCAAGCATAACATGATCCAAAATAAGTGAATGTTATTGGGATTATTTGGGGTTTTCAATATAATTTACAAAACATTTGAGTTGTGTTCTTTACCGAAGAGCTTTTACTATTATTGTCTAGTAAATACAAAGTTGCTCTGTCTGTTGTTTGTGGTGTACAGTCATCCCACAAACATGTTGATAGATGGGCAACACATTTTTTTGCCCATTGGCCTATAGCCTTTTGAAGCATATTAATTTACATAATAATTAAAAACATTTTTTTTTCAATATTTCCCATCTTTTGATTATTGTAGACTTGGAATGTTTAGCTACAGTACATACCTCAACAATATTAATGGTGGGGAAAATATTCTATTGCGGATACTTTAAGGTTCAGCCCTTTTTTGAGCTACCTTTCCTGGCCTATAGGAAACTGTCTTGAACCTCAGAACAAAATGTGTTTATCCCCAGTTTAGTTGTCTGGTTTGGCACCAGGCCAATGTGAATGTACTGTAAAACAAACAAAATAAAATCAGAGACACACATCTCTTTTTTTTTTTAAATTTACAGTCTAGTTCATTACACTTTGGAATATTCTGTATAGCTACAATATCTTATATGAAGCTTTAGCAAGTAAATACTGTATAGGAATCTGGCGTGTGCGTGCATGTGTGCGCGTGTGCGTGTGCGTGTGTGTGTGTGTATATATCTGCACCAAAGAGTTTATGGAAAACAGTCTGCCACTCTGGGTAGGGAATGAGTCCTTACCCCAAGTGAAAGATTTAATGTACCTCTGGGTCATGTTCGCGAGTGAGGGGACATTGGAGCTAGGGCTGGGCGATATACCGGTATATATTGTTATATCGGAATTTTTTCAAAAGAGATATAAAATTTGACAATATCGTTTACATCGATATAGTTATATTATGCATTTATTCCAGACTTTTTGGATTTGTTCGTCTCTCCCTCCATGCCTGCACTTAGTGCGTTCAGAGTGTCAAAGGGGTGGAGACACTAGACAAAGCTCACATGTCAATTAATGTCGCAAAAAATAAAAAATGTCACATTTCTGTCGGGTTTCCTGTTTTTTTTCTATATGCCTGAAGATTTAGACCACTTTATAGAAAATACCAATATCTATCTATCGATCGTGTATCGGTATTCAACCTAAATATATCGGGATATTATTTTTGGTCCATATCGCCCATCCCTAATTGGAGCGGGAGATTGTCCGGAGAATCGGAGCAGCGGGAGCGTTATTATAATCACTTTTCCGCACCATTCATCGATCTTCCGGGCAATTTTTGTTCCTACCATCACTTATCAGAGACAAGATGGTTGAGTGGTCTGGGTGTTGGGCTCCCAGCCAGAAGGTTGTGGGTTCGAACCCTACCTGTAAGCATTCTTGAGCGAGATCCCTAACCCCCTATCCCCCAACTGCTCCCGGTGGATGGTCGCACCTTGCATGGCAGAAATCACCATCTGTATTTGATAAGCGCAGTCCGCAGTCAGAGCTGGATAATGTGGCTCGGGAAAGAGAAGATTGGGGTCTCCTGCTAGAGCTACTGCCCCCGTGACCTGACTGCGGATGAGGGTGGATGGCTGGAGAGAGATAAATATAATCTTAATGCCAATTGTTTAACTAAATGTTGAATTATTTAAGATGTGTCACTCCAGATTGAAATTGGATCACCACCAAATTTCTCAGATTTTTTGAAAACTAATTGCTTTGACTATACTTCCATACACTCGAACATTTGGTCTTAAGTGATTAATGGAAATGCTATACAAATTAAATAAAATTAAAAGTTAATTTTATGTGTGTGTTGCTTAAAAAGCAGATTGTATTAATAAATTAGCTGTTTTAAGGCAAAGTACACCTTCCCATCTTTTTTCTGTTGCCTGGCCACCATAAATATTTAATCCCCAGCAGGAAAATGTCGATGTTATTACACATTTTTTATGGAGTTTGCTACATTTCTTATTTTATATTAACGGTAAAGGTGCTTTATTGTCACATACATATACATGTAGCGAGATTTTTTCTCTGCATTTAACCCATCCCTGAAGGGAGCAGTAGGCAGCCACTGTGCAGCGCCAGGGGACAGACTCCAGATTTAGGCCAGTGTCTCTGGTCGACGGCACTGACTGGAGGTTGAACCTAACATATTTTTGATAGTGGGGGAAACCGGAGCACCCAGAGGAAACCCACGCAGACACGGGAAGAACATGCAAACACAGAAAAGCCGGGACGACCCCGGGACAAGCAAGCTATTAATCTATTATAATTACACTTGACTGACTAATAGTCAGTTCTTAAAAGCATTACATTTACCTAAAAATGGGTTGCCAGAAAACAAACATTTAAAAGTGTTTCTGTTAAAGTGTAACTTCACCACAGCTCTGAGCCTGACTCCACCCACTACAACTTGATTGAGGGGAGAGGCTGAGAGGGGGACATTAACATTAACATTGGAATTTGATGATGTTTGATCTTACTAATTTGATGATGTAACAGATATGATGTGTAGTTCTGTTTTCAGTCCATTAAATGAAATTTTTTTTATGAAAAACTAGAATTGTGTCACCAGCATTGATGTGTCTCATCACAGATGAATCCTATTACTTTTTTTACAGTAAAAAAAAAAAGTATATAGTATTACACTAAAGTGTTGATTTCCTAGGACGATTTTAATTTTATTGTCTTTTTCTATTCATCAGTATACAGTATACTGTATGTGAAAACTTTATGAATTAGAGTCCAGAATGTAAATTGGTGTTCTGCTGTCAGCCTAGAAAACCTGCTATGATTACACACAAACAACTGTAGATCCAGCCTAAGCTCCAGTGAATGATGGGTTTGCCCATGGAAAGAATGCCAGGTTTCTTCATCCCTTGCCAGTGAGACCAACTTAGAACCACACTAGTGCCAAACCTTTTAGTCTATAAAATACAAAATATGTCTATAATTGTGACTACTTTAAATCCTGAGCAGTAATGACCTAATTCACACTAGGTGTGGTCTGACTTACACTAGGCCTTCTTGTGGTGTAGTGTCTAGAAGCCATTCTGGTTACTGATAGGAATCAGACAGTTTATTTTTTGGTCTGCATTTTGAGATAAGCTGTGAGTTTATTTGCTATTGTACTTCAAACCCAAATGAAGGGGTATAGTGGCTAATATTCAATTCTATATTACAGCTTTTTTTTTTTTTTTTTACTTTGGATGGTCTGAGAATCCATATTTCCTTAGAATTATGGAAATCAGAATCCCTCTTAAGGAAAACAGACAGGGCATTCGCTGTTAGACAATAAGTATTTTAAACGGGAATGCCCATGATCATTTTCGGTAATACTGGGAAATAATTGTGGTGAATTGTGTTATAGAACTTTGATCTACAGTATGTGCAGAGAGAGCGGCCTTTCTTTCTCTCAGCGCTGGCACACATGAAGCAGCCATAGGCCTACTATACGTATGCTTCACATTTCTTCACGATTAAGGTGCAAATTTACAGTATAGTAGTGTTACCAGTGGGAAATATCCGGCTACATTCTCTGCCAAGAGCTACATGAGAACACCGTGACTCAGCTCAGCTCATGTTATAAACCATCTCAGTATGTTGCTCTCTCCACCAGAGTAAAAAAAAAAATGTCCAGCTGTTGTCAAAGAGAATGATAAGCTTGTACTGTGACAAACTGCCATGAAACACAAGCGCTGCTACAGGCTGTAACATTTGCTTCTTACAACCAACCCACACTCTGCCAAGTACATTGCTCTGTATGTCTATGCGTTTGAATCTTTGGGTAAATGTGTGACATTCCATCCGTAAGAGGTAGTAGAGTTTCTTAAAAGTTGACAAGCATGAAAAAACCCAAATGCTTACAACATGCGTAAGCAATGCTGTAGGAAGTCCCGCCCAGAATATGACCTTAAGGTCAATCATTAATGTGTCAAGATAAAGATGGTCCATCCTTTTTCCTCTAGAAGACAGAGCTGCTGTGTTTTGCAGAAAGACACTCATACAATATAATGTGTGCACGCACCCACACATGCATTCACTTTTGGTGCCCCATACCATCTGGAAACGCTGTTGTAATTACAGCTCCCTGTACACATAGGCATGTGCTAGAATAGTTATAAGCTTGGACATTTCTAGGTACTTGTGTGGAAGAAGCGAATGGGACGGAGATATTAAAGCTACATTGACTGACAGATTCTCTCCGCTAGAAGTTCCACCCCAGACACAGGGATTTCCTGTAATGAGCAAATTCGCCCTTGTACGACTGGAACTGCTTTTGTTGGTCAGTGCACATTCAACACACACACTTTGTAAAGATAATTACATTTAGTTTCATCTCTCTGGACCACTCCCTGTTTTACTCATCTTTCTTGAACAGAGTAAAAGCCCATATAAGTGCCTTCCACTGTCCCAGACCTGTGGCCTCTGTTTAACACTGTATGCACACACATATCTGCATGGCTTCAGGAAGCATGCAGCTCTCAGCAGGGTTTAGGCTCAAGGCTGTTTGACCCCTGCAGAGCACCAAGGTCACTCTCTCCTTCGTCACTGAGAGCACTCTGATGTGATCTGGTGCCTGACCGCAGCCATCCCAGGATAGTGATCAATGACTGCGAGGGTAGGTTGGGTCAAAACCAATCTTTGTTCCCATTGGGCTAAATCATCTAACAACGATTCAGCATAATCTGTATAGAGATTAGATCAAACCTATATGCTTCCCATCTCATGTGGAGCGAATGGAGAAAATGTTCCTAGCCAATTAACCAGTGATGTAATGTTTTGCATCATTCCTTCTTTATTATTAGCATGCATTGGCAATCCCATTACATTTTGATTAATGTTTACTCAACACAGATTAGCATGACGACAGGATTCAAATGTTTTTCTAAAACTTTGTATTATTCTTAATTACAAAGTGCAGTCATAAATCATGCTTAACATCATTATTTGATACCAGATTATTTTAGCCTATACAAGGATGACGTAAATGTTTTATTTCAGATGAATATAGTGTAGATAAGAAAGGACACCGCTGTATGTCTCAAGGAAACCACCATATTTGTCCGGTTTTATGGATATGGATTTAACCTAGTCCAAGACTAAATAAAAAAATGCAACGAAGATCTCCATTGAAAAAAGTTCTTAGTCTAGGACTAGGCTTTGTCCATGTCTGTAAAACCGGCCCATAAGCTTTGCTGTTTTTGTTTGCTCCTCCTCCACCCGAGGGCTCCCATTCCTCTTAACCCCACTCCTCCAAAGCATTCTTTAGCCTACTCCTGCAGTCAAACACATGTTGTGGACATTAGCTGAAGCTAAACTATGGTTAAACTAGGAGGAGTGCATATTTAGGGCAACAGGGTAATATATACACTTTGAACAGCACATTATTCTACTGGGTTCTTGTTCATGTGGTAATGCATGGTGGTCTTACAGTGGTGCGTAGCAAAATTTGATGTATTGGTCATTCATTCCCTTCCTGCAGTCCAAACATGGTGGAGTAGAAAGGCCCAGCTGGATTCTCTCCCCACCAAATCCCCTTGGCCAGGAACATGTCCCTGGGGCATCTGGATTTGAAAATTCCCTCAGCTTTCCACCTCCCTGCTGATTTTCTAAAATGCAAGTAAGGCCGACTTGGAAGTGTTACCATGTAATATCACAGAGGGAGGATGAGAAACTAGCAACAATCCAGAGGATACTACAATTTGGATTGGATGAAGGGAAAAGATCTGTGGCTGAGACACATATCGTTCCTCTTCACCCCGTAATTGATTAATGACAGGAGGTTTCAGCCATGGTCGTTAATTCAACACACCTCTCAAACATCAGTGTCTGTGGAAGTATTCTGGAGCAAAGATAAGCTCTGAATAGAGACTCCAGAGAACAGCGAGATACTGTAGCTTTCCATTCATTCGCCCCCAAATCTCTTTTCCACAAAGAGGAACTGAGAGTTTGTGTTAGTGTATCTCAACCTGTGTGTCGTGAATCGACATTGTGTGAGGAAGATCTCTTGGGGGCTCTCGATGACCCTCCATTTGCTTCTCCCACAACTAGATGAGTGGACTAGCTGACCTCGATATGTGAAGTCCACATGTTAATTTTGAAACATTACGCTACGTCTACAGTATATACTACTGGGAGGAAATACCATTGTACAATTATTTCCTTCTTAAAAGTGGTATTTCATTAGGTATGCAATATGCAGAAGATTAGATTAGATTGGTTTAGCTGTTTATGCTCTGAAGCCAATGTGTCAATCACTGAAATTACCTTTTCTTTCTTTTTTGAAACGCAGGAGGATGTGCAGGAGGAGAGAACGGACGTGGGGACCCAGGATTGGGGGAGACACACAATCAACATCTGATAGGGAAACACTGTCTAGAATATTATCCATAAGCCGAGAGACGGTCGGGGCCAGACTTTGTGAACTGTTGATATTGCATGTTGTCAGTCAGGGATAGGAAGTGTGGGCCAAAGCTCTGTAACTTGTATTTGTGATCTACTATTATTATATTAAAGCTGATTTTGTTAAACTTGGACACATTGTTTCCTCCTACTTAAACTCCATAAACAAACACGCTGGAACTGGGTGAGAAGTTACCACTTAAATTCCAACAGTATTTACGTTAAACATGGTCATGATTGTTTTCAATTGCTGCTACACGATGCCAGGTATGGAATGTTTATACTATTTTATGACATGGTGTTTCCTTAGTGAAATCAAATCATTGACATGCACTAAACATAGACCAAGTCAATACATTTAAATCAATAATTACAAGAAATACTTATTTTGTTATGCGCACATACTATACACAATGTCCATCCATGTGACACTAGTGCTGGAACCTTCAGCTGCATCATGCTGCCTCCCAGAGGCCAGAATTACACACTAGCTAGTAAAAATTAGATTCACAGCAGATCCAGATGTAGAATTCCAAGACACCAAAACAATCTAAATGGGTAAATTAATTGACAGACAGCATTCAAGACACAATGTATGAATTAATGTATGCATTATAATGGTTATGTGTGACTATAAGTACAATGACATTTTTGCAATGACATTAGTTACTGAATAATTTTGGATCTCCATAGAAAATGTAATAAAAGACAAAAAAGGGCCATATTTTAATGGTCTAAGCCCACAGTTTATGGTGCATGTGCATTTAGGGCGTGTCCAAATCCACTTTTTCTAGTTAACTGGGGAAAAAAAGAAAAGGTTGCAGTGCAGGTGCATGGTCCAAAAGGGTGTATTTATTCATTAATGTGAAAGAGGTTATAATACACTTTCTATCAAGTTTGGCAGATATCTCCTCATGGTCCGCTTGTTCGGTGATGTGCTGAGAAACATAATATGGTATTTCTAAACATCTCTGGCTCTATAAATGGGAACCAGACACCTTGGAACCTTGGCTTGCACCTTAGCGGATTGCAATTGTAATTGCAGAGAGGAAACGGCTCTGCTTGTGCACTAATGAATTTGTGCAGCAAATTTGATCATCTTAAAAAAAAAATTTTTTTAATTCTTTGCATGTTTGAGTGTAAGCACGGTGTGCACCCGCCTCAAATATATTAGGCTACTTTCTTGATAATGAGTGACAGTACTTATTAGGCTTAGGACCAGGTTGTTGGTGAATCACGTCCCGCTGCCTCAGAAACGCACCAACAATGTGCCTGACCACCACACCCATTTTCAGATCAGCACGCCGGGGTGTTCAGATGCATTATGCTCAAGTGCATTTGCTATTAAAATGTAAAGTCAGCGACATGTCAAATAGTGCAGCTTGTTTGTTTATGTAGCTACTGTAGCATAGTTCCCTAATGCCGTCAAAACGTCATCCAATTATTATAATGTTAAAATTATAATGTCAGTGATGCTGGAGAAAGATTGTTGATATTTGAACTTGTTCGAAATAAAAACACCTCTCCGTTCATGCCATAGGATGTTTGCTTAGATGCTCCGCCCCCCCAAATTGAACATGCATTGCCAAGGCAGAGATAGTGTTGTGTGGTGCAGTCTGCACCCCTTTGTTTGTGTTTCCATTTACAGAACCAAGGCTACATAGGCTACATACAGGGCTACCTGAATATTTATTATTTTTATGTATTAGCTTTCAATCGCTAACAACACCACCTTTAAACAGAGTGGCCATTGGACGGGAAAATGACAACGGTGTCACTTTCATTGTGCTTTGTGCCGCTTTGTGTTGTGTGTAAGAAAGGCCACAAATAATAACCATATTCAGTTTAAAATATTTTTTTAACATAAACAACAAGAAGAAACCACCTGGCTCTATGTGGAAAAGGGTTTTTAAAAGATATTGCCTCAAACAACCCAGCAATCAATCAGTTACAGCAGACACACCTAGGTTTCATTCTGCCTGCTGTTGAACATGACGTAAATATAACCTTACCATCAATCTTAGGTAGGCTACACAGTCAACAAGCAGCAATCAAATGACATTCTGGACGAGATAAGAAAAGAAGTTGACAGAAATTAAAAATACATTTGTATTTGTATGACTATATTTGTTCACTAGATGGCGGTAGGAGGATAGAGAATCTATTCTTGGAAGTACATGGCAAATATGTAATTTAAAACAGTCAGAATCAAGCTTGCATCATTTACTTTACCCCGGTGTTGACCTACCTGTAAGCATCCTTGAGCAAGATGCATAACCCCTAACTGCTCCCGGAGGTTGGTCGCACCTTGCATGGCAGCAATTGCCATCGGTGCATGAATGGGTGAATGTGAGGCAAAAATACTGTAAAGCGCTTTGAGTGGCCGGAAGGTTAGAAAAGCACTATATAAATGCAGTCCATTTACCATTTACCATTAATTTATATGTATTTAAAAAACATTTAGCAGTTGTTGCACTTATTCCAGGGGTGCCCAACCCTGGTCCTGGAGAGCTACCGCCCTGCATGTTTTAGATGTCTCCCTGCTCCAACACACCTGAC
>JAODUH010072069.1:2008-16272 GCA_027564835.1 Typhlichthys subterraneus
TGGAGTGCTGTAATGCCGTGATGCTATCTCAGTCAGACCAGCCATTCTCATTTTTGAGGAGGATGGAAGGAAGGAATGAAGTAAGGATGGAAGGATGGAAGGATGGAAGGATGGAAGGATGGAAGGAACGATGAGGGTGGTTGTGCTGTGTCCGCCTGTTATTTAATATTCTGGTTGTTTGCCCTATTTTTCCCCCATGCTCTCTGATCAACTGAGATCTAATGAACTCCATTACAACAGTGTAAAAGCTAGTATACACTGGTCTTTCTGACTTACTAACTAAAGGATTTAAGGATGTTGTGTTGCTCTGGGAAGTTTGATTGGGCACACAGCATCCCATAGGTTGTGAGCTGCGCTAGAATCCAAGAAAACGAGATATGTAGACTATTCACAGTCTCTATAATTGGAACAATCTCTTCATTTTGGCTTTCCCAAATTCAAGTAAATTGACACGTGTCAAAAAAAAAGGTCTGCCCAAATATGCCCCCCACCCCTACCCCTGTCTCCTCCCCACGGAGATGCTTGTTAGCAGAGCTGCCATAGGCCCTCATTGGTTTGACGGCTCAGTCAAAATCCATTACAATGAGTGGAAACCCGCTCATCTCTTAGCTGACACCAAATATTGGTTTTGCAGATAAATCCTAAAAAAAGCCACATTAATGATGAGAAAAATAAACATAGGGCTTGTCTGTAGCGTGTGTCTGTGGCCGTTCCCTTGGGGGGAGCCGTCTGAAGGGTATGGGAATAGCAACATGGGTGCCATGTCCTTGCAACCTTCCCCAGCCTCGCAGCAACCCGAGGCAGCGCTAGCATGAAGGTAACAAGACAGGGCGGCGCACTCATTTTACCATCCACCCAACTTCCAGTCTGAGAGCGAGCCTTAGGGGTAATGTTAGGTCTTTCATAAGTTACAAAGATGTAATTAGACAAATTAGCTCAGCAGACACTTGGGGTTGCGTTGGCTGTGTGTTGCCTAGGTTGATAATTAGCAGGCAGCCGCTGCTCTGAAATCACACATTGCACCCGAGGCCTTGCGTCCGTAACCTGACAACCAACCAGGAGCGATAGGGAAATGAAGGCATACGCATCCCAGAGCCTTTGTTTGTTTCACATGCCAGCCAGGTTTGATGTCGGAATTCACACCGAGACGCCATGCAGCTCTCTTGTTTATGCCCGTGTATCAGGCGCTTCCTGGGCCAGAATGGCGTTTTCCTTCGCTGCGCCGATGTGCACAAATCAAATGGATGTGTTCTTACCTAGGAGGCACAGACTTTTATTTGAGCCAATCACCTTTATGGCTCAATTCATCAGGGCCTCGCTCTGCGTGTCCAGGTCTCTAGTTGTGAGGAGCACCCTGGGAGCTGATGAGACATTTCCACACACTGAGCTCCTCTCTCCCTTTTAATGACTTGCCGTTGGTGATTTTTCACCAAGCGCCTGTTTTTATTGGCTTTGAATAAATTCCCCTTCCCTCTGACACCAGACATTCTCTTTAAATTAGATGGAAGGTGTTGAATGCCAAGTCGGAAATGGCCTTGGCAAAATGCAGATTGACTTGTGTGGGGATTTATATTTCTGTTTACTGTATGTGTCCATATTGAATGCGGGGCACGTCGCCTCTCTCAGATGTGGCTTAAGCTGTGCACGTCTAGCGTTGTTACGATGATGTTTATCTTCCTGTGGAGCAGAACATTGATTTTTCTTTTATCACGGTTTTCACAGTTATCCAAGTTTATTTAATATAACCTTGAACATATTCTAAGGCGTGTGTGTGCGTATGATGAAACTTGAAATAATTATCCATGCAGAAATGTACTGTATATGATGTGCTGGCCACCGTCTACAGCACTGGATCAGCCCCTACTGTTTATCATGTTAGACTATATAATGTATATGTTCTGTGTACAATACATTGGCCTGGTATTTGGTCTCTAATCTCAGTACATTAGAAAGTAGACCTAGCTGAATATTCAGTAAAATGCATGAAAACAATATACAATAACAATCACGGAAGTGTCCCCCTGCCCAGAACAGAAATGGCCCTGACAGTACTGAGCCACATACATCAGCATATCCATGTCCTCATCGCTGTGACGGGTTGGCACAATATTCTGACCGGACGACAGAGTAGGCAGATGTTTGGGGATAAATATGATGAGTCCTGAGGAGCTCCATGGACCCGGGAGATAAGACCAGAGAGCATGCCACGGGACATTGGGGGCTGGACTGAGGAATGGAGGACCGTGGTTCTCAGTCCAAAAGAGACAACACAGAGCAGGTATATAGCCAAGGAGTGAGAGAGGATGGTAAGGGGACTGTTGTAGCCATCAGCATGTGATTTGCAGTGGAAAAAGTGGCGAGATACAGTACTGTATATTGATATGTTGAAATATGCTTCTGTTTAACTTCCAGTTCTAGTCAAACTGCATTGCTTGTTAAAGATGGAGCATTTTAAAGACTGAATGCAGAACGGCTGTCTTGCTTTGAGATCATAACATGATCACCGCTTGAGTCATAATTGTCCTATTTCCCAGCCCTCTGCCGTCCATATGCTCTCATGTATATCCATGTACATATGATAATTCATGGCCTTAGCGGCACACGCTAGAATGAACCAACTTCCGTGTAGGATGGGAATTGCTGTCATCCAATAGGCAACCATGTGACGTTTGTCCAAGGGCACTATCTAAGTTGAAAAATACTTTTAATTTTCAGCGTCGCCATTTCACAGGCCTGTATTGTGGCTCATCCATTCTGTCTGATGCTTTTAGACTCCTCTAATGTAATCTCTCTCTTTCCTCTATTTCTCCCTCTGTCTCTCTCGTTCTCTTTCTGTCTGTTGTGCTCTCATGCTATCCCCGCTTCTCCGAACGGGGCTTGCCTGTGGCGCAAGATGTGTTGGATCATTTGATTCCAGCTAATAACCAGAGTTAGCCCAGAGAAAAGCACAAATGAGTTGTGGCCTCCCTTAAGTGGGAGCGTTCTGGTCTCTGGGCTCTCTCTCTCTCTCTCTCTCTCTCTCTCTCTCTCTCTCTCTCTCTCTCTCTCTCTCTGCGGTTCATTTTATTTCAGCTATTAAAGAACTGAAAATTCATTAAAATGAATTATGCTGCAATGTTACCAAAGTCTACACAACAATATGACAACAACTGATATAAACTGTACATACTGTATAATAAGTGCACTATAGAAGATGACAAAAACATATTCATTAAACAAATTAATTGATAATTAACAAGATTCAAGTTGGCCTAATCAGTTAATCAATTAATTCAATACTGATGTTATCTCTCTTTACTAACTTCTCTGGCTAAATGGAAGCTAACTGCGGTACTGCTTTTCTTTGTAGGCTATTAGTGTGTTTGTTATTTCTATCCCTAGTATAAACATGCGAACACAGACACACACAGGTAGACATATCCACTTTTACTGTATTCTAATGCTGCACCCATGTGTAAATGAAAACACTTCTCTATTGCTGCTTTTTGATTAGCGAGAGAAAGGAAGTGGTAATGAACTGTGAAAGCGCTGTTTCCTTCCATTTGCAGACGCAGCGTCAGGCTCTTGCTGCCAAACGCCACCGCGTATCACCGCTCTGTGCCGACCAAACGCTCCCATTAATTACCTCTGGCATCTCTCACTGGCCCTGGCGTTGTTATTCAGTGTCAGCACAACTCCTTGATGCTGGCAATGATAGCATGCCAAGTTATATATTAGACGTTATGATGCCTGCTTTTGCTGTTCTGGACATGATTTGATTTCAGTTAAGGTGGTTATTTTATATGTATTTTATGATTTAATAAATATGTCACAACATTCCTGTGTTGTGCAGGTAGTGGGTATGACATCCCAACCTTCTGGAACTAATTCTGGGTGTCATCTTCACCTGTCCGCGATCGTAACTCCATCACCCCCCTTTCCCCCAATATTTGTCTTTCTCGCGCTTTTTCTCTCCTGATTTCGCTCGATTTTCCGGGATATTTATATTTTCCGGGAGATTGTATACTATTTGCAAGGGTCACGGAGCCTCTAGTAAAATGCAGGACACTCCCGGACCATCCAGGAGAGTGAAGGTCTGGTATGATCCCCAACATGGCACACATTCAAGGCACACATTGAATACAAATGTATTTCATTTTTGAAAATGGTAAGAACATTTTATATAAAGTGGTACCAGGCAGCTGCACATGTAACACTTTTTGCTTAATGCTATTTGAGACAAGCTACAGATAGGCTATAGTTGCAGTGACCAATACACGTGTTTAGGCTAAGAAAGTCACGTTATTCTCGGTCAGAGGTCTACGTTGCATGCGGAAATCTTAGCCCATCCTGGGTGGACTCAAATTCGGATCATTGGGAACTGGGTGCGTTAACTAAAGAGGCTTAAAACAGCTATTGTCTGTCGATAGGTGTTGGGGAGGATAGTAACTGTATACTAAATTAGCAGCTATTAATTCTAGGTACAATTACAGCTACCATTGCATGTCCTCAGACATACAGTAAACAGAACGAGAGATACATTCAGAGGGATACATACATACATTAGAGATAGCAGACAGACGGCATTGTTACTATTGTTGCGTCTCTGCCAATTAACGTGTTTTCAGATTCGCGGCATTGTTTGCACCCAAACATCTCTCACCCAAAACACGTTATTGTCGTAGTGTTTTTAGCACTTCAGCTCATCGTTCTACCTCGAGGGTGGAAGGGGGGGGGGGGGGGGGGGTGTGAAATAACATTTCCTTCGCTCTCGCCCTCTATCTGCAATAACAGCGTGTCTCGCACGGACGCTGAGATGCGCTCAGCGTGCCAGAGTGCGTATCAATCTTTTGTCATATTATCCGGAGGAATGACAAGCTGAAATGAGCCAGCGCGGCAATTATTCCGCCGCAAGAATAAGATGCACGTATCTGTGTGTGTGTGTGTGTGTAATTGTTCATGGTGTGCGTGAGGTTAGTGGCAGGGCCGCCATACCGCTTGCTGATGAGATACCTTGCCGGTCTTGGTAACCCCCTTCCCTTCTTTCCACACACACACACACACACACACAATGCGACACTAAGACACCTGTAATTAGACGGTGCTGCGATGGCATATTTCCTCACATTTACACTAGCGTACCAACGCACACGCGCACAAACACACACAGACACAACAGGTCCTGCGGTCCTCACAGCGTGCAGACAATGACCTAGCTTGCGCGCGCGTGTTGTTATGAGTGCTGCTGAGTGTGTATGCATCTTGTGGGCGGATGTGGCCTGTAAACAGCGATGGTTCCAAATGACAGGTTGGGGAATGACAGCTCAGCTCCTGCCACCGTGCAGGTTATGGGTGTGCGTCTCTCTCTCTTTATGCCTGTGTCGCTCTCCCACTTAGCTGCTACCACAAGGAAGGCAGGGCTCGGGGACCTTCCTATGCTCCGCGTCGCCGCCACCTCCATTGTCCTCCACGACGCTCGTTGTGCGGCCCGTGTTTCTTCCTCCCTCTCTCACCCGCTCAGCTCATTGTGTCGCCACGGGCACCGGGCGCAGGTTTGTTTATTTCAAGTACGTTCCCTTGTTTGGTGCCAGTCGCACAGTGCGTGTGTAATTATGACGTCCGCCTGTCGCAGTTATGTTTACAAAGCATTTGTTTTGGCACCAACTGCTTTAAACGTCGGTGTGTTAAGTTCAGAGGAACAGGGGTTGTGTTTGGAAACCGAGTTTAAAGCGTGTGATTGGGGTGAAGAACACACACACTCGGACAATTATGCACCACGCGTTCACGCTCGCCCGTAAACAGGTCGAGTTATTTGGAGAACAACAGCAGTTAGCGCGGGGTGCTCTCCGTGTTGTAAAGCTGAAATGTAAGAGGGTGGGACATTGTCGTTGAATTAGTCACTGTGGTGTACAGCCAAATAGCACAGTGTCTGTGGCAAGGCGCAGCAGTTATTCATATACCTAATACCCATCTACAACAGTAATAAACATAACGGATAAACCATGTGTCTCCTGAGTGGTGTAGAGGTGAGATTGTTTAGTTCCTGTGGTTTTATTTGTCAAGTGCCTATTCTTTGTAGTCTCTGCCACACTGTCCAATAAATATACAGTATAATAGTAAATAGTACGTTTAAAATGTATTCTGTGTGCAGATGCATTAATTTCCCATGTAAATAGTGTAGTTGAGGTTTCAATATTATTATCATATGATCCAACAATGGGAATAAGGGCGTACTCCCAGTTAAACTGTGCCCGAGCATCTTTGACCCCAACGTCCGGTTCGTTTGACTAGTGTGATCGCTCCGTACCATGCCCAGGTGCGGCAAGCTTAACCGCGCCGTGGCCCACTTGGAGTCACTTTAGTCACATGTCACTAGAAGTCCTGGAGGCAGAGTTGATCATTATGTCAATGTAGCATGTCAATTATTTCAATTGTTTTAATGCAGGTTTGATAGAGCTATTGTATAACTCTTTACTCATTTGTCTGGGATTCATTTGACTAGTCTTTCATAGTTGTCAGATCGATGTGTGATTTTAGTTCAAAGTCAGACATTCTTACCAGGTAATTTTCAAGATAATTATAGTACTGTCTGTATTGACGTCCACGTGTGTCTGCATTTACAAACATTTTTGCACAATAGAATCTTATATTTTCCCACACAGATATGAGACAAGGTAATGTCAGATGGCTCCTGTATACATTAGTCTCTGTTGAAAGCATATGTGTGATGAATGTGTCCTTGAACTGACCACACCAGTGACATCACAAAGGGATGTCTTATTCGGTGTGAATAATTCACTGTACTGTATAAAACACGTTATCCAGATTGTCCTGTAAAGCTAATTGCCATAGGAATAGTGTGTTACAGTAGATGTGCTGTGGCATTGTCTGACTTGATCTGTACCTATTCGAATAAATGAATATTACTGGCTATAATTAATTCCACACATCTAATCTAATGCTAAATCTGAACTTTTTCTATGAAAAACTGTAACATGTGGGTTTTGAGCATTGCTTACAGTTATGAATATATTCCATGACCCTAGAGGTCATGACACCTACATGGATTGTTCACCACAAAATACTTAGCATCACCACGACTGAAGTTATTTATGTTTCCATGACATCATAGAACACTGTTATATTTTTAGCTGGGTCCCTTGTGTGTTCTTCCCCATTGGCTCTGTGTTAGGCCAGTCCAGAGTTTGCACACACGCACACAAACACACACACACACACACACACCAGTGCTGCACTGCCCTCAGACAGATGGAAATAATTATTTGATCCTTAACTCAAAAGGAAATCATTTCATATCACATAAAGCAAATGACTAGCCCTTCCAAATATTTACAGAGGGTAACTCCCCTCAACCCCCATGTTTCCTTGTCGGAAACTCTTAATTTGGGATTTAAACAAAGCTCAAAGGGGACACAAATGTTGGGTGGTGTGTGCGTGTGTGCGTGTGTGTGTGTGTGTATGGGGGGGGGGGGGGGGGGTTGTTGTTGACCCCTGTGACCCCAGCAGACGAGACTGTGCTGATTGTGGAAGAAACTTGGTCCCAGTCAAAGCACTTTACACAAAGAGGAAATGGCTCCTTTATGGCACTTTGCAGTGTTGGCCAGCCAATTTGGATTAATCATGATCACCTGCTTCCTTCAGGCTAGAGAAATAGAGCTGGAAAGTACAGCAATATTAACACATGGTAGAGGACAAACTCCAAATGTAAAAGTGTAAAAGTGTTTTTAAAATCCTTTTTATATTGATGTCAAATGATCAAATAGTCTGAAATATAAAATATCAACACTATCTGCAATAAAGATATCTAGAATTCTAATATATATATATATAAATATATATATATATATACATATGTATTCACAAGGTTTGGAAAGTTGAGTGTTTGTCCTAAAGTGAGAGGCTTTGACCCAAAGGTATTGCATGAACAGCTCTCAGGTAGCATGCTATGTAGAAACCAATAACTCAGTATATCTGTGGCTGCACGCCAAATAATTTCCTGCACCACATAGGAACACCTGATTGTTCCTTTTTTCTCCTCCATCAGCACCTTTTGACCCTAACACACATTTGATTGTCCCTAAGAGAACGTACTTCTTCGAGTCCCTTTTGGAGCTCAGCCACAGAATAAAAGAAATGTGTTTGAGCGATTTCCTGCTATCTGAGAACACATCTGCAGTAAGCTGCACAAGCCCAAACCTCTCATTGTTCCCATAATTCCTCCTTCCAATCCCCATCCCCTGCTACTGTATTAAACGGCATCAAAACAGCTGGCAGCCTGTTTTCGTTCCGTTCTTAATTGTGCCAGGCTAATTAAGAGTGTTCTCCTAAATGATAACTTTGTCAAGCTCCTCAGATGTTCCCTAACAAGGCAGTCTACAAAGGTGTTAGGTTGCACATTTGTCATTGTAACCTAGGGCTAATTACAGGGCTATAAATCATTGGTCTTGACCAGGGGGGCAGGGTCTGACTCTAGGCTTGAAGCAGCCGTGACGTGTGGCGATGGATGGTACTGCAGCCTATAGAACCAACTGCAATATTGCCCACCATTCAGAAATTAATTATCTGTTTAACTACTCCGCAAAATTTTTTTTGGTTCATATGTTGCTTAATAATATTCTCTCGGTGCTCATGTACATTTTTCTAACAATGTCAATAAAGCCAGTTTGGATGATTGTTTGTCATGACGTAATCATGCGACTTGCAATCATGCGACATAGTCCTATGCTTGTGCCTGCTGCTGCACATACATTTCTTGTGCACAAGCAACAGCGGCATATTAGCGATTAACATCGATCATGTCTACGATTATAATAGGACAGTTCAAAACAAAAACAAAAATTCCTGTTATTTTATGTTGTACTACACCGCACATGCACGGGGCTTGAGGTCGGGAACCCCAGTGTCGCAGGTTGTAACATAATCTTCTGTTTGTACTGCGCATGGGTTAAAACAGCCACTTTGCCAATATGGCGACACCCTTAATTAGGATATCGCACTTCACTGCGATAATGAGCAAATACTTGGTAAGATCGAGCTGCCATTTTCTTCCTGTGTCTATCTAATAATAAGTCTATGGTCTTGACACACACCAGCTTTCCCTATAGAAGGAACCGTCTCTGTTAAGGTGCATCAGAACTTTAATCCTCCCCAGACGATTTTGCCTAAGTGATTTCTTTTTTTCTTTTTTTTTTCTTTTTTGACTGATACAACGTGGACTGTGTCAGCATCAACACGCTTAATGCATGTTTTATGTTCTTCAACAAATGAGTAATGTCATTTACGGTTTACGTGGTTTGAGTCATACTTTCTCTCACTCTTCATTATAGTCAGTGAACCCATTTATAGCTCAATGAGTTAACACTCTGCAGCCGACGCCGCTTAACGTATCCTAGCCCTGACTTTTACACTGATAGGAAGGTTAAGTTAAAGCTGTTAGATTTATGCCGCCTTTCAAGCATCCTTCATTTCCACTTACTTACCAGCTCAAGCAATGCACAGGCCAGTCTATAAAACCCCACAGCTTACTTTTCTTTAATTAAATGCCACTCGTAATGCTCCCAGCGCACCCCGTATATCTGCAGCCTCTGCCTCTGCTTTAAAGCAGCGAAGAGCTACCTTTTAATGTGCTGTGCTGTCTGGGGCTCAGCGCAGGCCCAGGGGACGCAGCGATAAGGCATCCGTCTTAACAAGGTCACGCCGCTTGATTTTTAATATAACGGTCAGCCCCTTCTGTGCCCCTCCTCTCCGTGTCCTCCTTTTGAATTATTAGCGCTCATTAACGTTATGGAATCCATCATGGTCCCTCTCCTTCCTTGCGGTGGTCATCCTCACTCAGCGGGGAGGGTGGGAGGGTTCCGGTTTATACTCTGAGGCCTGCTCCCCATCTCCGCCGTCGGCCGGCTAACAGCCAGTTTTATAGGCAGGCTTTATGGCGTTCATTATGCCCACTTAACAGCCGTCGTAACTCTCTGAGATGGGGTGAGGAAGTGAGGTGATTAGCTGTTGGGCCCAAATGTGGTTTGCCTGAGAATTTGACCTTTAGGACATGAAAGATGATGGTCTGTGGTTCATGATGGTAAATTTCACATCTACAATATGGCTTTATTAAAAAATGTTCCCCCCCTTGTGGGTATACAGTCTTTTTTTTGAAAGCCTGCGCTGCTCTGGAGGTGAAGATTATTAATGTGGAAGTAAGGTGATATGTGGTCATCATGACGACAATATGGCAATGCACTTGTACACTTTTGTTGTACGTGGCTGGTAACAAGGAATTACATTTTATTGATTCTCACTTTCATTGCTACCACTATAAATGTGTTTTATTCTTGGACAGTTTCCATTTTAAAATCAGTTGGTGCTAGTGGAAGCAATGCATTTCATATCGCTACATCTCATCGCTGTAAGAGTGAAACTTAAAGGGTCAGGGCTGAAAGCGTTTCACAAACTCCTACTCAGAAACAGAATTATGAGCAGGTTTCTGGAGATGGGCTTTTAACATTGTGTGAACTGTGTTAAATGCTTCCCACTCAGCCAACGCTGTGCAGCAAAAACAAAATGTAAATGCTCAACATGGCTCTAACAGGATATTCTGTAGATTGTCTTAGTTGGAGGCATCTCATAATGTCCTCCCAGGACGTTCTGAAGCTCCATCAAACGTGTGGTTATTGACGTGTGTTTTCCTCATTCGGTCTATGCTAGTTTATTGTTCAACATGCAGGACTCATCTTTCAGGTGAAGAGCAGTGTACCCTAGCAGTTGTACACGCGTAACAAATTATGCCAGCACCTCCTCTCAGCACGACATAGCCTCATGTATAGACAGAGATGTGAGACATTCCATACGTTAGTGTGCCATGTGCCCTTGGAGCAGATGGTGTGTTTGCACAACCCATATTCCTTTCATCCCCCACACCACTGTATTCCCTATGAGAAATTCCCAGGTCACGATCCAGCTGAACCATGAGGACACATATCTTCTGTGGTTTACTAGTTGGAACACCCTGTTGAGGAACGGTTTCTGTCACAGGGAATCTATGTTGTAAATTTGGCAGACAGTGACCCCGTAAAGCGAACTTGACCTCTTGGCTGAAGAAGGCCAAATGGGCCACGCACCATTAAGTTCACACACACCACCTTGATTAGATTCCCACGCTGGCCATACTACATCCCACTGACCAGTAGGATAGAGAATTAATACTTATATTCAGCTTTATTGACATTCCTTGATATGCATGTGGAGTTGCCCTGTGATTGAAACCAATGTTACAAATCTGTGTTGTTTTTGTTTGACACATCAAGTGCTGAGTCATCTCCATACAGAGCACCTACTCAACCCCTACCTCCCTCCACACACTGTTTCACACATAAACCATGAGGGCTGAAATGTGTCACACTCACGTACCCCGCGCTATCAAACATAGAACATCCCCAAATTACAGCTGTAAGAAAGAATGTAACATATTAGCTACAGTAGTGTCTAGCAGTTTATATGCAAGAGCTACTATTTATATACTCCACTCTAATAGATAAACCAAGCATACCAAAGCTGTTTACAATAACAGGTCACCCAGTGTGGAAGTTATGTGAAAAAGCACTCTCGAGCCCTCTTGTAACTCGAGAGCTTCATAGTACCGTAGATATGTCATAGAATATTATTAACAAAGAATAACATACTGTAGGTTGAAATGAATGCAGGAATGTCTGCTAATTGTTCCAGACTGCATTTCTCTTACAGGCATTACCGTGTCTTTGCCCTTTATAAACAATTAAAGAGCCATTTGATTTTTGATAGAATGTGTCGTGGTGCAAGCAAACCCAGATGGGGGTTATAGCTATGCAGTGTTCTTTGTTCTGGTAGCTTTTTAAGTGTCCCACTTAAGCTCTCTTTTGTGGCTCCAGATGTTTTGTGTAGCTATTTATTTAGCTTGTAAACAGGCCGCCAAAAAGCACCAGGCGTAATGATGGAAAGGGAAAACCGCAGCAACATTGTTGCAGGGCATTACAAAAGATAGCTGCATGCTTAATGTGATTTAAACCCGGGGTTAGAGCAGAGGGCTGCATTGCCTCTGCGAGGGAGGTTTCCAAATTGAAATGCAAATCTTAACATTTTGGAATTCATTAGGACTGACACAGGCCCTTGGAACAACAACAACAACAACAACAACAAATGAGTGCAGTGGGGAAGTGAAACTCATTTCTCGCAGATTCCTCTCCTGAAAGGGAATGGAAAGAAATTAGTCCGACCTTCTGACTTTGTGCATTTTATGGCAATTGCTTCTTCATTTTTTTTCTTTTCCACTTTTTTTCTTTTTTTCTTCACTGCATGTTGATGTGAAGTTGGCTTTCATCAACAGGCTGGCTGGCTGCTTGCTTCCCATATGGAAGAGGTGGTGTGTCCCCTTTTACACTAATGACAGAGCATGTGAGAACATCTGCCACGTAATCAAGTAACACGCCAAGCCCTCTAGGTATTTAGAAACAGTCGCTGGAATACCTTGTGCACTAGTATTATTCATTGTCATGGTTTGATATAATGCTATTTGTTGTAAAGGCTGCAATTATGTTTGACTCAACCCTAGATCTACAAGTTATTAAAAATGAAAGTGGGTTTCGAGAAATGAAAGAGACACAATTTCCTTTTAGACTATTAGAATAAGAAAAAAAGTTTGTAACACTTTGTTTTCACATTTCCTGTAGTATGGTCTGCCGCACATTCTCGAAACTCTTTTTGCACATACAACATCACATGCCCGAGTCACGCGGCAAGCCCTGATCTGTATCTACTACACACACACTTCCCCCAGAGAATTGATTAAAATCAGAGAGACACAGACCTTGAACATTGCTGCTTTTGTCAGAACAAACAAAGGCTGCCGGTAATTGGATTCACATTGAGAAAAGTATTTAAAGCAGTCTGATAACAAATACAAGCTGTCGGCTCTTTCAGGGCAATCTTTGCGACCCAGCCACCTTTATTGGTCTAGCCCTGCTCTCAAGCAGAGCACAATTATGTCAAGGAGCTCCCTTTTAACCTTCTGCGGCATTATTACGAGAAATCTGTCGCTCAAAATGGGTTCAAAGGTCTACCCCCCCACCCACCCATCTCCCTCCTCCCCCTTAGCGAGTTCCTCCTTTTGGGGCACTTAAACGCACCATTAACTCGCTCCAAGTTGTCAGCCGCAAACTGTAGAGCTGGAGCTCTTTTTGGATACAGGTTTGACGCTGTAAGTTAAAGATGAAACAGCTTGCAGGAGGCTGGTGTGACTTACGGCAGGGTAATCTATCTAGGCAGGCCATATACCACACGTTACAGATAATTAAACCAGCAAAGAGCTGATTAGAGTCAGCCACACAACAACAGTCAAAACGAATCAGTGGAATACAACGGGACAAAGTGTGTCTGATTGTTTGCATACCTTGGACAGAGAGTAGGGGAGATTGGGAGAGAAATGACCACCATTCTGGGCTAGCGGTAAATGAGATACAGATCAACTCCAGATTGCTGTAGTCACAGGGCCTAACACTTGTCTAGCGATCCATCGCCAACCAAGGGCCAGACTCGAACTGAACCTCTGGCTGCTTGAGTTTCTATTCTGTCCTGATATTGAAGGGAGAACATAGACATTGTCTCGCACATGGGCTTGCTATACTGTAGGTCTGACCAGAAGTGAGCTTACCTGCCAGTTCAAATGTATTTGCACAGTTGCTTTAAATCAACGATAACGATTGCAAAGGCCTGTTATCAGCTTATGGATGTTGAGTAATGTTTTGCTTATATGAGTGCCTTATCTATGGGTTTGGCTAAATATTATATATTTTCTATGTTTACATTTGCTTGTCATAGTATGTGTTCGGTGTTTACCCTCGTGTAGGCTGTTGAAGGTCACATTGAGTTCAACCTTTTAAATGTTGGTTTACCTTGTATTTTTCTCATACTGGCCTACTGTATGTTTTACTTGAATCAAGTCCAGCGTTTAGTCAGAGTCGATAGATAGCTACTAGGTTTCTTTGTCTGATAATGTCAACTGTGTTAATGTGTTTTTACCATATCAGCAACATGATAGTGAAATGCCCTTAATTTAATAATGCTGCAGACTTCTTTGTTATTGTAGTTAACATCTACAGGAAACATCTGGGAAGTAATTTCTTGAACGGTACTGTAACAAATTTCCCCGTTAAAATATAGTATAATACTGGCAGCTACAGTTGCCAGTAAGAAACTGTTATTTTACAGTGTGCCTACTGTTATCTATAACAACAGTTTAC
>JAODUH010072100.1:0-16269 GCA_027564835.1 Typhlichthys subterraneus
CATTGTTTTAAAATTTCATCACTAACATGCTTGCCCACCGTCTCTACTGTTACTATTACTGTGGTTTATGTCGTTTAATTTACTGTAAAATGCCACTACAACAACTAGATTCTGCAAACGTGGACAATTTGAGAAAATACTGTATACTACCAGTAGAGATGACAGCTTTGCATGCTCAGAAGTTTTATGGGAAACAATGGAAATCAATAAAACCAACGTGCGTTCTTGTCCGTCATTTGCTGATCAATTAATTGTTTATTGCTGAACATCGGTGGGTGGGAGGGTTTTCTTTGTTTTTGAAGTTCAGTCATGCATTTAATAGAAAATAATTTTGCTGTCTGAAATTAGATAATAGATTTATGTTCAGTTTGGACAAAATGTGAATTCAGTTGTATCTGTTAGAATATGTGTAATCTGTCATCAGCCTAAACGCACTTATTTTGGAATGTGTTCTACTGGAGAATTGATTAATGTAGATTAGATTTGAACACTTTAAATAAAGCTTGGGTGTGGCAGTAGGCTTCATACTATAGGCTACCTTTATAATTTCAAAATATAAAGTAAAACAAATGTTGAACTCACAATGAATCCACCATATTACCTAACCTTATTCTTTTTACCCAAATGCATCATGCATATAGTC
Organism: Typhlichthys subterraneus; assembly: GCA_027564835.1. Lineage (NCBI taxonomy): Eukaryota > Metazoa > Chordata > Actinopteri > Percopsiformes > Amblyopsidae > Typhlichthys > Typhlichthys subterraneus. The sequence continues at coordinate 644 of JAODUH010072100.1, forward strand.
TATATTAACTGTCTGTACATTCCAATTATTAATGTGGTAAATGCCATGTGGTTTATTAAATGCTGCATTACTTCATCTTCCTGCCAGTTTTTCACATAAAATCCTCAACAGTTATGTGTTGTATTGTGATAACTCCATTGGTTTTCCTAGCAATGTCTCCCTCACCCACTGTATTGCAAAGTGTTCAGCCAACAGACTAGTTAATGTTTAAATTAAACTGGTTTTGTTTCCATGCATATAGTTTAAATTATTTAAATTATGCAGTGTGTGTGTGTGTGTATATGTATATATATATATAAATAAAAGTTAAGTGTGTGTGATTATACTGTACATTAAAATAAATACTGCATTAATTTGTAGGTAGCTGGAACATATGTAATTGTTATATATAGTCTGTTAATGCAGGTGACCTGTCAGTGTGGAGAGTTGGCAAACAATGTTTCTCCTGAGATGACACTAAAATTCCATGTGCATAAAATGATGCCTCCCTTAACAGTGGTGAGAGATTATCTGGTCCTTCTCAACCCTCATGATGCCTCCCTTAACAGTGGTGAGAGATTATCTGGGCCTTCTCAACCCTCCTCATTTTCTAACTAGCTGTCTGTGCTTGTCCTCAGTCTGAGATGTTCCTTAGGAAAGGTGGTGTGGGAACTGTGGTCATCGGTTCCCTAGGATGTGATTAGGCACAATGGACACTGCTGTTAATAGTCTATATGCTGACCTCTTCACAGGTCGACTTGGTCCTACCTCTTAATCTTCACAATTTTTTCATTTCATAAATAACATCTCCGGCACTTGCCCTGACAATCCCATTCCTGCAAGCACAATGAGAAGTGATCCTGGAGGAAGCTTCAATGGAGGGGCTGCAAGGGACAGCAACGAGCTGAAAGAAATAGTCAGTGGTATACACCACACACTCAGCAACTATGATTGAGTTTTACACTTTTATTAGAACAAGCACGACGTAGCAGCAGTGTACAGTGTTCATGGAGAGATATGTTTTATCTTATTGAAATTGCACTTCAGAAGGTATCCAAAAATGGATTTGAAGAATTCTACTAAGCGTAGTGATAACTTGTGCAATTGCTAAACAAAACCTCTTGTAAGGCATTTGCAACATTCGTTGGCAGTCTAAGTTGTTCCAACATGCAGGTAGAACTAACGACATTTAGGAAGGACATGATGGCCTACCCTTCCACAGTACGATGAGAAAGGGCTAGAACATTTAATGTTCTCATCTTTATGGAGTTAAGTTCAGAAGCTGAATCTACGACACCACAAACTACAGAATGCAATTTTCTGTTTTCAAGATAGAATTGTGAAAAGGTCGCTGATGAATATTTTAACTGGCCCATCATGTAAATGTTCTGTACCGTATACTATACAGTGAATACCAGGTCATTGATTACATTAAGGGATAAAGTGACGATGAGAAACCTTTTTAATTCAATAAGCATATTAATTCAAGGTAAACAAAATTAGTTTTTACCTTTGTAAATTACTAGCAAGATGCCTATTCTCGACATACTGCATTTACCTTAACCTTCAAGTGGCACTACTGTACATTATGACAACGGCTATTTACACAATTTTGAAATGTCTATAATATATGTTAAATGTGTTGGATTAAAGTAACTGTCATACAGTTACACAGCTGATGCTCGTCAGTATTGTGTGAGGCATTAGTAAATGCAGTAAGGCACAGCAAGTGAAACTGATGCTGACAAAGAATAAGCGATCAGAAAGAAAAAGACACTGTACACAAAAACGGATAATTTAAAGATATTATCGATGCAAAAGCAGTATTATCATTTTGGTAGAGATCTACTCTACTAGGTGAATATAGGATGATGAACCTAATATGATTTTTGCTTCAGTTGCCATTCTACATTAAATCTTTGCTCATTTTCTGAGATTAATTTGGCTGGGGTTTAATTCAGTTTCTGGACTCCATTATGTCATAAAAATGATTTGAACATTAAAGCCGATCTTATTTGCAATATAAAAATAAAGCAAAGTAGCTGTGGCTTTGCAGAGACCCACATCAGTACATTTTCTAGAGAACCGGACATGCAAAACATCAGCTGCCATATTTGTACAGATATTACACCCCCAAAATGTCATTGGCTCCAACATCAATGTTGTGAATTAAACTGAGCTATGCTGTCCATAATGTATTCAGGTCTTTTCTGCGTAATGGTTCAATAAAATACATCTATTTTCTTGGAGTCAAGTTCATTTGGTTATGTAGGAGGGGCAGGTAGCTTTGATCAATCCTGTGGCTGTACATATTATGCACGTTCACCTTTATATGTACTTGAAACATAGGCTGATTCACTCCTATTTCACTATAGCTAGAACAGCATAGTGAGAGTGAATGAGCATTGTTTTGTAAAGCCTTCTAATGTGACCAGTGCACTGTACTCCAAGATTTACACATGGACAGCCTGTAGTCAGAGAACAATAATCAAATCTGAGTTGAGTATAGATGGCAGGTTTTATGTTACAATGTTTAAAATTAGACACTAGAAGCTAATGAGTCTGAGAACGTATGGGCCCATAACATTATGGGCACACACTGGGGTGTATATATATATATGCGCCAAGATATGGATTTACACCATACGGAACATCACAAATGGTGTTGTAAGCGAGTCCAGCATTAGGGATAAAAAAATACTACAATGTTCCAATGCCAGGATTACATTATCTGTGTTAAGATATGTTGACTGTAAATTACATCTAAAATTATTAAATTAAACACCAATCAAAACTCGTCCCCATTGGAGTACCGCTATGATCCAGTAAAAATAAAAGCCAAAAATAAATATATTCTGCCAATTCACACTATACCCTTTCAGTACATCTATGAGTCTGATATATAGTATTTTACAAAAATACTTTTTTCTACAACAAATTATTGTTGTTATAATAAATATGGCATATGCCAATGAAAGTCGAAGTTTAAACATGCATGTAGTCAATCAAAATGTCTGTTATAGACTAGTCTGAAACAAATTGCTTCCACTTAGGAGCGTTGAAACATAATTATCGACCGATGATTTTTTAAGGCAAGTAACTAAAGTCAGAACGGCTTGGTACAGGTATCTAAGATCTGTATGGGTTGCCCTGACAACCCAGCTCCTGCAAGCACAATGAGAAGTGATCCTGGAGGATGCTTCAATGGAACGAAGACGGGCCGCTGGGCGTGAGCCGGAGGCCAATGCTGTAGCAGTCTCGTGTCCGCGGGCGTGTCTACAAACCGCCTTATTGTGCATAGGTAACGCCCTTGTCGTCTGCTTCTACAGGGCACATAGCATCCCCAACGCTACCACAGGGATAATGTATATTCCATATTGATGAAGCCGGGGTTTTTGCGAAGCTCCCAGTAAGTGTTATTGGAGACCCATCTCTCCCTCTGATTGGCATCAACCACTTTCCTGGGCAGATGAAAGACAGGTAAGCGGTAACAGTTTGTGATTCGTGTAAATTATAAAGCAGACCTTGTGTGATCAGTTGGCCTAGTCTAGTCAATGAGGTCTGTGCATACTTGAAGAAGCGGGGCTGGTGTTTGATCTCATTCTCCTCGTTCCACTTCCGCCTGGTCCTCTGCAGGTCCTCAATGCGCTGTTTCTCAGAGGCGGCTAGTTCCACATTTCCCTCCTCCAGATGCCTGTAGAAACACATCAGGTTACAAATGCAGCAAAGATCAATATGACTTTAATACGGTAAATACTAGATTATTTTAGGTTTTGTTCCAATTTATTAGTCAGAATCATTTGAATCTGGTCTTGCATTGGCACATTATGGTAGTTTCCATTCGATTTTAGAAATCACTACCATTTTCTCACAGGAGGTGGCAGCACCATCCATTATCCAGTGTTCCCTTCCCACCCTTTTCACGTGAGACTGTACCTTTGATCGGATCTGAATCGGGCATCTGTGGGTGGCAGTGCGTCTTTTAACTCAGGACAAAGCTCATTGAGCTCAATGGCGAACCTGGTGAAGCCATAGTACAGCTCATAGTCTGTGGGCATGGAGCCTGACAAGAGAGTGAATGAAAAGACGACATACAACAGTTTGGCTTAATCTTTTACACAGTTCCCAAGTGAAATGTCCAATTCTAATGTTTTCCTCACTTTGACTAAAAATCAGAACTTCCATGACCTATATTGAATGGAAAATCAGACCACCAGAACAATGTCGGTGTAAAAGAAATAAACAAACTGATGATGAATGTTATATTGTGCCGAGGTGATTAAAGACCTCGTGGGGAATCTGAGGATCCTCCTCATACAAGTTTGAGCAAACACTAAATGTTACTGTGGAAATCTCTATTTATGTAAAGGAAAACACAAAATCCAGGCATCAAGTGACAAAATATTATGCAGTAAGGCTCTCAGGAATAATGTATTGTTTCAAATTCTCCTGTATCAACTTCACTCGCTTCATATTTTTCCCGCTGAGTCAAATAACATACTGTAGGTGTGCTTTTGTTTGGGGAAGTACAGTAACATGCATACGGCTCTTATTCACATCACTGTGGTGCATATTCACTTAATATTACAATATATTACATGCACATTAGCGTGACTCTTAAGACCTAATACCAAGTCCTGTATCATTTTTATGGAAGGCAATTGGCAACTCAAATATAAACATGCTGCAAATACAATTTCATGATATCCCATGATTTGACCCCAAAAAATGATCAAATTCCCTGACTTTCCATGTCTGGAATAGATGTTTTTTTAAATTCCATGATATTCCAGAAATGCCATTAACCGTGGGGACCCTGCTTTTAGAATAGTGCATGCAATGCACCATCCCTTTATATTGCCTTACTCCAAAATGTCACATGATATATCACTAGACCTGTCACGATAACAATTTTTGTTGGGCGATATATTGTCCCAGAAATAATTACAATAAACAATATTATTGTCAGAATCATGTAAACAATGTTGTTCTGCTGTTGTCATGTGACATCAATAGTTCATTATGATTCGTTAAAGTAATTGTATTGCTTGGCTAAGCATTACAAATAAATGGAGCAGGCAGACGATAGCACAGACATGAGCACAAAATGGCTAGCTTTCTTTTCTTTCTAAATGTCAGCAACACTGCTTGAAATATATCTGTACGTCTGCAAACATATAGAGGTTATGTCCATATATTGCACGATGTTGACATGGTAATGATCCTGACAGACATATATATCATCCTCCGTTCATTCCACACAGTCTGGTGTATATATGGTGTAAGCACATTGATGTCCTGGACCATCATACAAACGAACCAACACTAGCACTTCCCTGTTCCTGTGTATTTTACGAAAGCCAATGCTCACCTGGCCTCCAGACGCATTTGGCTGATGGCGGGACACCACAGTAAAGGCCCTCGTGCCATTTACCAAAAAGCCTATGGACCACCTTCCCCTCTTGATCCATCACGAACCCTTGAACCTCGTTCACGCTAGAGCTCCAGTAGTTTCCCTACAACACCAAACAGGCTGTGTTAATGCTACACTCCTTACGTGTACATGGCTCACGTGTCTGAAACCCAACTGTGCACAAAAGTGCATGTGGATGTAGGAGTGTAGGAGGAGGGGTAGAGGGAAGCCACTCGTGTGGAAGTGGTTGGAAAACCGATGGCAAACACAACAGGAATTCCAAACACAAATCAAAAGAATTAATTAGAATTCCATCTTCCAGGCATATTGTTTGAATAAAATAAATCAGCAAATAAATAAATAAATAGAGGGTGTTTGTTTTGGCACTCTGCTCACACGCATAGAAACAATGAAGACTATGTTTGGCAAGAACCTCGGACCACCGAAGCACACACCTTGACAAAGGTGAGCTTGCAAAGGCAGGCACTGCTTTTGGTGTTTCTGATGGTGATCTCCCCGTAGTGCTCTATCCACCGCCTGCCACTAAGGATGTTGTGTACGCAGGTGGTGACTTTATTCCATTCATAGTGATCTCCAAACCTAGAACAAAGATTTCATAATGATAGAAAGATGGAGCACTATAATGCATTTCAATGGAAGCAAAAGTAGAACCTTCTGGTCTCTTATGCTGTCGTATAAAGGAGTTTTAATGTGGATGCTGACGTATGCAGCGCCCATACAGCAAAATCTACCATGCATGGCCTGAAACAAAGTATATTGACCTCAAAACAATTTGCTGCAGAAATACCATTGTGGCCTCACATTGATTGTAGGTACTTGGGAATTAATGTAATTAATGTGATATACTCAAAATACCCATTAACGCCGTCACAGATAAATAATGGGCAATAGTATGGTGAAATCCGTGGACTTCCCCATCGACTTGCATGGAATGCTGGATCGTTCATAAAGGGTAAAATGTCGCTCCCTTCTTCCAAAAAAATCGAATGCGGAAATGCGTGCGTTGAAACCGCTGACAAATGATATTTTCCCAAATGATATGCGCCTAGAAAGTACAATAGGCATCAATCAGCTAGAAGTGTTGCTACAGCGCAGATGATGACAGCATTGAACAGTCAAATCCTGCTGGGCCACAATAATCATGTTGGTCATAAAGGCCTCATGAACAAAACAGTAGGTGACAGCAATCTTGTTTTCTGTCAACAAAGCCCTTGTCTAATATTTTCTAGCTGCTCATTCAGCAGCTTCATGACCATATTAGATTATGCTTAAAATCCTTCTCTCTCTAAAAAAAAAAAAAGAAAGAACATGTAAGCTGCTGGAGCTGCTGTCCCCGCGACCCGACTCTGGATAAGTGGATGAAGATAGATGGATGGAAAATGGAAGCATCTAAATACAGCACTGGTTCAACCATCCCCTCCCACCTTGCTAAGAAGGATGAAAGTCCTGAATGTGAGCAGGCCAAATATGGACATTACCTGGGAAGCATAACATTGACGGTACCGATTGGCAGGATCTCCATGGATTTCCCCCAGAACTTGTTTTTCCATCTCACATCTGCAGAAATAAACCCCACACCAACAGCATTTAGGGCCCTAGCTTATACCTGGCGCAAAGCGGGAAAGCAAGTGCCTTTGATTTCAGTCCAACGCAGTTTCATTTCATTTTCCAGTCGGTTGCTCGCGTTGTTTAAATAGCAAACGCACTGTGTTCCCATTTGAGTGCCCATGGGTGTGTTGGGCCAAGTCAATAGATAGAGCGCCTATGACTGGGTGCACAGCGCACCTACACTCTGCGCTACACACACACAAGGATGCGCAGGAGCACACAAACATGCAAAGGATTAAAAATGAAAAGAATACAATGTGAAATATTATTATTAGTGTGTAGCCTAATCAAACGTTTTTATGAATCTCGATATTGCTGTAGAGATGGACTGCTCGCTTTCTTTCACCAAGCTGGTTTAATAGCAATCTGCCAATTGTATGTTATGCACAAAACACATACATGAATCATGAAGAGTACATCCATTTTGAACCTTGCACCTGGGGCAATGACTAGCAGAGATGGATTTGGACACACCCAACATGCAGTTTGTGCCTTGAGCGTTAGACCGTGCGCTGAGATCATTAAAATAGGGCTTACAGACACAAACCCATTATGCAGGGAGCCTACCTTGCCAGAACGTGAAGTTCTTAGATTCACAGTGGCAAGCTGAGATGGGCGGGTGATGGCTCACCTGAGAGAAAGCATCAAATACCCACAGTGTGACATCTATACACTACATTCAGCGCTTTACTTCTGCAAGCATAGTACAAAATGTGGTTATTTTGTTCAGCACGCAGAGAATGGTAAGCTAGCAAACCGCAAGAAGCTTTCTGGTGAATATTTACAAAAGGTGCATTGACTTACTAGAACTTTCTTTAAATGGGAATGAAGCAATGTCTAACTCTGCTAGAAATGTTTGCAGCACCTAACCTTCTGAGTTGGAGATGGTGCCCTGATAGTCTCGCAGAGCCAGCCTTTCCTTATGTAAAGTCTGGGACACAGCGCTGGCTAACTGCGGCAAGATCCGCCTACTTGACAAGAAAGGTATTTTGATTGACATGCACAACAACCAGCTCCGTAACTCAGTGACAAAGTCAGACGTTAAATTGATAAAGGAGTTTGTTGAGAAACTTACCAACATGACTCTGGCTGTTATCAAGTATTGTTCTGTTAGATACAGTAAGTAAGCTACTAATAGTGCTTACAATAAGTGTACTAAAACTGAAATAAGTAAATAAAGCAGGCTACTCCAATAGCGTCGCACCGGGATTACATATACAGACTCCGTGAGTGACAATGCTAACAGCCAATGAAAATCTACTTCTCAATTTTGGAAAGTGATTTCAGGCTACAGGGGTCTATGCATCAGAGTTGTTATATGGCATAGTGCTAATGGACAGAAGAGGCTGAGGACTAGTGCCCTGATGACATTTAAAATACTAAGTACCACCAAAACATCAACATTTAAACAAGACCACTAGATGGCGACAAACAATATGGGATTTATATTGAGATTATGGCATCATTGGTGTCATTAACAATTACAAACATCTGTAAATGTGATCTTTGGTTTTCTGTCTTAGTACAATAACATTTAAAAGGTATAATAAGAAATTGTAAGATAATACACTTTTTGTCAAATTCACCAAATATCTCTTCGCATCCGTTCCCTGTGCGTGATGAAGAAATAATCAGGTGTTTCTACACAGCCATGGGTATAAATAGGAACACAAACAAAGTGAGAGGTGTTTTTGTTTGATCGAGTTGTTTTCACGTAGATGATCAGTGAAAGAAAACGTAATTACAGATCTGTGCCTTAAAGAGACAAATGCATTTATCGGCACTGTCTTTACCAGATACTCCAACATTGAGTTATAGCACACTCTTAAACTGCCTAATGGAGTGCAGTCTGCGAAGAAACATACCTGTTCAGCTAAAAAACAAAGGCCCTTGTCTTCCCGAATACATTCATACGTCTCTCCTAGTAAAGGGTTGAATGGCTTGCTTCCTGCTCTGTAGTAGGTAGATGAGTAGCCTGAGACTGCAAAAGCGGCAACAATCACCTGTGCAAGAGACAGAACAAGACAATCAACAAAAACCAGGCAGGATTATGTGGCTTATAACAACAGGCTTTGTAATGACTAAACCAAATATCCTGACGACAGGTGATTCAAGGTCAACAACTGCATGGTTGTGCAATACAGCCCTGAAGTGATGTCTCCGTGTTAGAGGCTATTAACATTAGCAATGTCTCAAATTATTTAAAATAATCATTACAAATATGTAAAATGTTCTTTGTGTTAGAGCACATTATTCTATCACATCTTGCAGCAAAGCAAAGGCATTTTTTATCTTGATTTGCACAGCCTTTAAATCACAGTTACGCTAACAGAGCTTCACAACCCACTTCACTTGTAAAATGGATAAAAGTGCATAATTGTGTGTAATTTGGGGTAGCAGTAAGTGCACAATATATGTGTGCACAATATGTGTCTGAGAGTACTGCACTTTGTCCGACCGTGTGCCTCACTTAGCTTTACCATTCAAATATAAAAAGGTACTGTCCGGTATTATGCATACGGCATACGCAAACAATTGATTACGCTGTTCAAAATTGTGATGGTTTGAAAAAGTTGAATCGTGCCAATATTCAAAACAGGAACATATGCACACGTTTTACCTTAATTGTGTTTTAAATGGTATACATGTGTCTTTTCACAGATACAGAATTAACCATTTTATTCTGCAGTGCACCCCCTTGCTTTCGCCATGTTGCCATGGTAACTGACGAGGTTATCTCACTGGCTGCAGCTACAGTACACAAGTCAGAGAGGCGCTGCTTTGGAGCGCAAAACCACAGCTCACTGGTGGCCCAGTGAGGCGTTACCATGCGTTCAAAGGGGTCCCCCGTCTCTGCGGCCTTGTCCAGCAGCTCGCTGTACTCCAGCTCCTCGCACATGTGCTGCAGGGTGTTGAGGGGCTCGTTCAGCTCCACAGGCATAGACACCTTGGACAGGTCTTTGCCGATGTTGTTCCTCAGGATGTTCCACAGGTTGATGTTGCTGGTGTCCGGGGAGGGTGCCGGCAGGCAGATGCGTCGCCCGTTACGGAAGGCACTGCCGGCAAAATCCCCGTTGGCCACTGTAGCGAAGAAACAAGAGGAGAGAATAATGTACCGCCTCAACACAGCTCATGTTCCATTTGGGCCACTCAGGTGGCTGTGATGATTATGTGGGTTTGTTAGGAGTGTTATGCCGGTAGAGGCTGGGAACCACAACAGTCACATTATACCTACTGTATCTGCAGTTAAGAAAGTGATTCATGTTGTTTGACGTCAGCAGCTAGTCTGCCACTAGTTATATCATCTCTCTCTTTATATATGTTTTACTTTTTAAGATCTCCATTTTATTTATGTTGTTTTTCTGCATTTCTGTATTTGTTTATGGGAAGCACGATTGTGCTGTGATATCAACCTTGTTTTAAGATAGACATGATTTATTCACGATATCACGGATAACTACTACAGTACCCACAATCCTAAAGTGTGAAAGCGACGTCTCTCACCAAATGCGGCCAATGCGTTGCACCAGAAGTCATTCATTGTCAATGGGGCAGTCCGAATCTATGCGTTGGGAATGTCGCACTGGTCTGCGTTGAGTTTCGAATGTCGCATGCGTTCAACATTCTCAACTTTTGCGTTCTTTTGCCGTACAGCAACGTACAAGATTCAACCGGAAGCTATAAAAGTTTTGAAATGCCAAGCCAGCTAGCTAGCCGTTAGCCCTGCTAATATAGTTTTCTAAAGTGTTAAAAACATACCGTACATTTTCTTCCGGCACCAGAGCCCCCAAAAAAGTGGGCGGTCACTGTAACGCTCTATTCCCTCTCTATAAAGCACTTTGAGCTGCAAGTCTGTATGGAAAGTGCTATACAAATAAGATTAGTATTATTATTAATATGATTATCTAACTGATTGTTAGAGAGTAACACATGCACACACGCGGACACACTTCCAAATCTGTGTAAGGGCCTGAGCATCATATGTGGCACTGAGGTCATCCATCTAAACCTGCAAAGTCAAGTACTTTACCTCATTTACATTTACAGCATATACTGTAGCAGACACTTGCTCCCAGTGGCCGGAAGCAAACAACATTCTGTTAGGATAATGACGGAAGCATGTCATCAGAGCTAACAACATCCCTCAATGCTAGTAAATAAACTGTGTGGGAGATACAGTACATACTGTACCACATATCATTATTTGTGTGCACTACATGAGTGTTTACCCTTACATAAAAACCTTTCAGGTGGTTCACACAAGAACATGAAGGTATGTGTAGTCTAAGTGAGCAGCTCGAGAGCTGGCTCTATACAACGTGGGAATCTGTGGTGTGTGTGTGTGGTGCACAGGACATAGGATGTAAATGTGGCTCGACCTGCACAAGCAAATGGATGGTGGGTAGATGCTGTGCGCACGTGTGTGTGTAGTGGGGTAGTAAGTGGAGGGGCCCTACTTTGTCTGGAGACGTTGTCGGTCACACTGGCGTTGTCCTCTGAAATGTTATCGCTCACATCGCTGATGTATGACTCATCGTCTGAAGCCTGCAAGGAACACAGCGACGCATGCCAGTGAAGCGCACCGATACAATGCCGGTGCAAAGCAAGCAACACACACACACACACGTTTGCACTCAAGGACAAGAGCGCACACGCACGCACGCACGCACACACACCACATCCTGTGCCGGTAGCTAGCAAACTGCAGCAAGTGCTGGCTATCTGACCCGCTGCAGTAATCACAGGATGAGACACTGCAGCATTTATTTTTTCGTGCACTTTATTTAGCAAACACAATGAGGCCATTGATGCTGTTGAGGAGGAGCGCGTCGTACTGTAAGCTCACAGTATAGTCGGCTGCTGTCCACCAGTGGAGGTCTGGCCAACAGCGCGCCTGAATGGACACCTGGCATCTGAGCTGGCATACGGACGCTGCGACAAATTTCCACGCTGAATTTAGGGCAGAAGCCTGCCCAGGGAGCAGTACCAGCAAGGCTCTACAGAGGTCATTTTTTTATTTGGAGACGAGGATTCGCAAGAAAAACATGAGGTATGTCACCAAAAATGATTGCGTTGAGCAATGGGCCTAACCACCGCTACAAAGAAAGGGCTTAGCATTGAGAAGCTGAAGCTGGGAGTCATAAGGGACAGGCAGAAGAGAAGCACTGTTTTAGGAGCTCAGTCAGCCCACCACCAGGATAAGGCGGGGGGTAGATTAGAGTGGGGCTCTCCAGTTCGACAGGCTTTGTTTGCGCTTCCGTCGTGCCTCTAACTGTGCACGCATTAATCGCTGACTAACTCTTCACACATGGCCATTGCCGTTGCTTTATTTCAGCTCCCAGCAGAAGGCCTCCATTAAACCACCCCTACTGCCTTCCTCTGCAATATGCTCCCCAGGGTCCTACTGACCACCACATTTATGTGCCTCAACGCCTCCAACCTCAAGTCGTACCTCGTTCTCGGAGGAACTTGCAGACAGAAGCACTTCCTGTGCGTCAAAAAACTCAGAGACAGACTCTGACATGGACAGACGGCTCTCGTTAGAGGCCTGCTGGGTCAGAGGGATACCCATTTGTTCACCCTGCAAACAAACACACACGTGAGCCACCCAGTCCCGTTTCAGATTGAAAACCACAGAAGATTTGACTGCATGCAAACTTCAAACCAACAAAAAACAGGTCACTAGTTCAGTTCAAGTAAAAAACACGTTTTCTACACCCGTTTATCCTTGCCGGAGGATAAACAGTCGTCTATTTCTGATTAATCACTTCACATTATCTTTAATTTACAGGGTCAGCATAAACTAATGAGCATTTAAGGTCATCTGCCACAGTGTACCAGCAGTCCATCACTATTGAAGATCCAAGAGCAATAATGCAACCGACAAATGCAGTAAACAGAGACTTCCTGTGGGAAACGGGCGATAGCCTACCTCGTCTGGTGTGGAGATAATGTTGACACTCACAACCTGCTCGGTCAGGACCGATTCCGAGTGGATACGGTTAAGACGGGTTCGAAGTTCTGCATTCTGGGACAGCGCCTGTGGTGTGGACGACAACAAAAATAGTTTCCACTCCAGATTACTTGTCAATTCGCCTCATAAAGAACTCCAATTCCAACACATTGTCCAGCCGGGTTGCTGTGATCTGGAAATGCTAGTGACAAGTGGCTCATTCGGCAGAAGCATTTATCCAAAGCGCCCTACTAAGTACAGTACTGCGAGTATTACAATAAGCATTTAGAGGTAAAGCATATTGGATCTCAATGATCAACTCCAGGTCTCAACCCAAGACCTTCTGGCTGCATGTCGAACACCAAGACCACCAGACTATCCAGCGATGCAACAAAATAATGTACGATGTACGGTCTACTTCAGAAAGAACCGAGCGTATCCAGTAAAGTCAGCCCAAAAGTCTCCAATTAGAAAGAAAACAAAGAGAGCATCTGGTGCATCCAAAAGGATGTTAACCACTAGCAGAGGCGCAGCCACAACCCGAGGAGGCGAGATAATGAACCACACGTCACATCCTCCTCTAGCCAACTAATGTGAGAGAAGATGACGGGAGGTCAATATTCTCATCTGCGATTTTACCAATATTTTACCAATACTGCGATATTTTGCAATTTATTACTTTTTCCAACTTCAAATTATGTCCCCAAAGGAAAACTTTTTCAACACCCGTTTGTTCATCTCACATACATTGTATTGCTGCAACATGTGATTGTCAACCCTATTAACTGACATGAACATGTCATAAATATTGCATACAGAAAGTTAAATTCTCATATGCAATTTATATCGATTTCCCCCCCACCCGTTACTAAACATTAAAACTGCAAGTGTGCAAAACCAGGACCATGACCCTCCGAAGCCCCTGTGCATGTGTGTGTTGGGTGGAGAGGTCGGGGGGGAATGTGCACAAAACACATTTTGTGTTTTCAACGTCAAGTTCTAATCATCATACATAATAAAACTTTATAATTTTATTATAAACAACAACAAAAAAAAACTTATTTCAGAATCATGTTGCAAAGTTCACCTCAGAAACATCTTGCGATCCCGCCATTTGGAGATCCTGAGCCCCACTGGTCTAAAGCATAGCATGTTTGTTCTCAGCGACGTTTGGCCGCTGGACAAACACTGTGGTGTTACCTGGGAGAGAGACTTCCTGAGGGTGTTTATCTGGGCTGGCTGGCTGCACTGTTCCTGGTCAGACAGCACCTGCTTAATCTTCTCTTTCTCTATGGCCACCGTGTTGAAAGCTGACTTCAGTAGAGAGTGGACTGGACAAAGAGAGGACCAGACAAGATGGCATACTTCCGTCAAATTATATTTATTTACCAGAACACGGCTAAGACCTAATGTAATGTACAAATGCAGTAGAAGATAACAAATTAACGTGGAAAAATTACCAGAGGAATTCAATTACAGTTGTTGTATAGCGTACATCACTGCTGAAAAAAGTTTGCGCCTAAGAGATATTCAGTTAATTTGCATAGGCTGTAACCATAGTGAGAGCCTATGAGAGAGCACTCGTCTATACTGTAAATATGTTAATACACCCACAGTCAAATTCAGCTGTTCATCAAAAGGACAGAGGCTGCATTTAGACATCCTGCCTAGTGCCTACCTTTCTGGGCGATGGTGCAGAAGTCCTCTTGTAGTTTGATGTAGTCGCTAGAAGCCTCTATGCTGTCCGTCAGCCTGGACACAGGGCTCTGGAAGTCCACCAGTTCAGCACACAGGTTGGGGTTGGAGGAATGGAGGCGCACAGGAGACATTCTGGCAGACAAGGGGACCTGGGGAAGGCAGGGGAGAGGACATGTGTCAATCATCTGGAAGAAACAGTGCTGCAGTATGTAGGAAATATGAATCTACAATAAAAAAAGAACCCAGAATAATACATAACAAACAATAGCACGTCTGCGTATATGCTACTAAACACAGTTTACGTAGGCCTAATCAACTTTATGGTTCGGTATGGCTAATGCAGAATATTGACAGCCAGGGCATGACTGGATCTGCACTGCCGCTAGTGCATGTGTATAATGCCCGCGTGTAGAATCTCCGCTTGCACACAATGTTTCAGTAGATATTTATTATTTGGTCGGAACGTTGCTTTGCAGCATTTTGACCCGACCCACCCAGATCCGCAATATTTTCCGACAAGCTTTTCCGATGTTTTCCAGCGCATCACTAGTGGCTGCATAAAGTTAAAGCTTATCGGTGTTCCATATAGGAGTTCAGAAGGCACAAGACCACCAGCTTTCTCCTGACTAACATGTCAAGCATAATATAGGAAAATGATTGTAGTGAAGTTGAAAAATCATTAAGACCACAGTAAGTCACCGTATACTGATAGCAAGAGGAAACAAGTTAGAAAGCACTGAAACAGCAACAAGATAAAAAAGAAAGAATTTAAAAAATAAATAAATTATATATATCTTGAATTAGTATTGTACGTGTTTAAGGGGAAACATACTGTAAATAGATTACAGATTTAAGGTAATGAGTCGGAGCGCTTAATAATAAGTGCATGAAGAGGTTCAATGTCTTGCTCGTGATTCCTTAGAATGGCAGCAGATTTACTATGCTATTACAGAT